>MJUT01017464.1:586391-598306 GCA_002080005.1 Gigantidas platifrons | reverse complement strand
TAGAACTAGACATGTGGGTGTGGTGGGGTATAATAACACCACTTCCAGTACTTGATCTTACTCATTAACACAATTGTTTAGAACTAGACATGTGGGTGTGGTGGGGTATAATAACACAACTTCGAATACTTGATCTTACTCATTAACACAATTGTCTAGAACTAGACATGTGGGTGTGGTGGGGTATAATAATACCACTTCCAGTACTTGATCTTACTCCTTAATATATTTCGTACTTGCATGTTGGACAGAAACATTACGTACATACCAATTGAATAGTCTAGTTTGAACTGACCTCAGATACATTCTGCACACGTGACCTTTACCTCGGGAAGACGAAGGCGGATTACGTGACAGACATACACGTGAATTCGTGGTTTAACTATACTGGTAATTTCTTCTCAAATTAAATTGATAATTAATTCCATATATGCTTCCCAGAAGATTAACTCACGCAAACACGCCTCTTATATTATATACATGGTTAATACTATAGAAGGATTAATAAGATGGTATTCCCAATAATCTACTTATAAAATCGTTGATTTGCAGGGAAAAAGAAATTCGTTGCTTGGAAAACATCACTCGTGACTTCATTTAAATGTTTATAATTTAAGCTTCAAACATAACGATTTGTTTCGTATTTTTGTTTTGTTTAGCTCTTTCATTCGTTTGTATAATTAATTGATCAGTGATTTGTTTTACCCGTAATTGAACCCCACAACATTCAATTATTGTGATCTGTGTTAAGACCCATCCTTCATTGAGGTTCACTGTATAAGTATATTTAACGACGAATACTTATTGTTTCAACTGACAAAGTTTCAGTCTGTATATTTTTTGTCTGACGTTCAGGCGGAAAGTAGACTGTTAATTTAAAAACAGCAGCCTCCTTTCATTTAATGAATGCGGAAAGTAGAATTTTGGATTTGATAGTCAATGTATTAATTAATTTTCAAAATCAGTGAAATAAATATTATGTGCTGTTTGTCGTTATCACGGAATATGGATTGCCACCAGATGTTTCACATGAGTAACAAAAATCGGAACCAACTAGTGTAACAGGAACTGCTTACCTTTTCGGAACATCAGAGTTCATCCTGGTGTTTAGTTGTGTTTTTCAGCCTAGTTGTCTGTGCAGTGTTTTATGATCATTGTTCGTCGTATTGTCTTTATTTAACCAGTGAATTGCATTGTATGTCCTGGTACCTATTACTGCTTCCGTTTACCACTTTAGTATCTACAAACGTTTCAGATTTCACGGAAAGTGCTAATACCGAACACGAAACCATTCAAATACTAAAATAATGTAATCGTGATATGCTTAGGCCGATCCCTAATATAAAAAGAGCTATCAGATTTAAATTGCTCGCTTGATTGTTGTCTAACGTTACGAGAGCAGTACATACAATTATGACCTTCATGAGAAATTAATATATAACTGTATTATTATACTGAACTAATATGAGGGAAATAACTAGTTATTGGTTCGACGTGCAAAAGCGCGCCAATTTCAAACAGTTAGTTTGTGCTACGTGCAGATTCCCTCACAGTTATTTGGCCTACGTGCAGTTTGCTGCGGGAATGATGAGTTATTTCTTGTTCCATGGAATAAAACTTTAAAATATCTTGATTATTTCTTGCTTGGTTTCTATAGTAAAGTATAATAATATAGGGTTATTGCTTTAATATTGGTGAATATTGTCCCGAGCAATATGATATACTGCGAGGGACAATATTCACCAATATTAATGCAATAACCCTTTTATTATATAGTAATCAATATTTCAAACACAGAGCATGTGTTTTAATGGATATGACGCATTATATAACAAAAAAATTATTATTGAACTAGTTCAAATATTGATAAAAAAAATCTTATTTGAACTAGTGCAATAAATATTTTTTTAAATATGCTGTCAATTTTTGAGGTTTTTGCTATGACTTGATAGGTTATTGTCTCGTGTAAATTTACATTTGCCCTCAGTTCAGTAAAATTATATTCATGGTAAAAAGTTATGGTTCATTGATGATGTTCATGGTGATAGGCCATGATAAATTAATTATTTAATACTAAAAAAATTATATTTTTTTCAGAAGATATTGTATGAAATCATATTACTTGGATATTGTATTTAATCAAATACTCATTTTATTAGGGCCTGTACATGTACGATGTATGTTAAAAACTGTACTTGTGTTATTGTCTTATTTCTTGTATCACCATTCAAAGCAAATCATAATTTTGATTAATTTAATTAAGTAAAACTGAACATATTGTAACAAGAATTAACTGTTTGTTTATTAGGTCCATAGAAATAAACAGATGTCCAAGTTCAACATAGTTTTTGTAAGGCCTAATATTCCTGGGAACTGCCCGAAGATTCAAAGGGAAGTATTCGCTTAAATGCTTTTCTTGGTGGTTCATACATGTGATTTGGTCTATGTCTCTGACCCTCAGCATTTGACTGTTCCATATTGAAGTTTATGTTGAATGTACAGTTATTCAGTACTGTGCCTTAACTAAACATGTTCGATAACGCCTCTGACGCACCTTTTGATGATTGTCCATGAATATTATTAGGCGCAGTAGTATAAGTACAGACGGATTGAGAAGAAGTAGCCATTGGTGTGCAAATTTTGTTTGAAACAACAGAAGTGTCAACTTTCTCAGTCGTGTTGATACATTTATTGTCACTTTTATCTGCTGTTACTAATGGTACAATGGACGATTTAACCCCAGTCAAAACATCTGAATAGTATCTCTGTTCGTCATCGGAGAGATCATCATCATAGGCCTCTATTGAACTAGTACTCTTGTGACCAGATATGCGTTTTATTTTGTCTCTAGGTATACCGGCCTTACGAAGTGTTTTTATTGTAGTTTTCCTCACGCTGTGATTGGTTTTTCTGTCTAATCCAGCTGCCTTTGCAGCCATTGGCATCATATTTGCCAATGTATTTTCTCCCATTGGCCTGGGGTAAAACCATATCATAGAGTCAACACGCTCCATAGGAATACATGTAAGGTCAAAAGATAATCCAGGTTCCATTGCGTTTTCAGGGCGTCGAAGAAGATAGGCTTTGACAAGACGTACCCGACAGCGTTCTGACTTATTTTCATACAATCATAGTTTAACTTTGCGATTTTCTTTACCTTTAGTTCCATCACGAGTCTTTGTAAATCTCTCTGAAAATTCCAAGTATTGTCTGTTATCAACGGGATCCTTTTTCATCATGCTATCTCCTCGTTGTAGTTGCCTGTGTTCATTGTGACCACGTAATCCAAAGTATTTGGTAAAATAGTACCACAGAGAAAAAAAATTGAATTCTTGGAGTAGAATCTCCAAGCTGTCCCTGCTCACACAATACATTGTCTTCATCCTTACTTATAGCTTTTGATGCATTTGGTTTGTGTCCCTTTCCTAATTTTTTCAATTGAACTGTTTTTTAGCTGAAAGTGCTCTCGTCGACAAATTGAATTCCTTGTCTCGTAAGGAATGTGAATACTCGTGGTCCTTCAAATGTCTCTCTATGCTAGCACGAATTCCATCAAATGTTCCAGGTTCATATTCTTGGCCATTCTCCTTTTTTAAGTTAATATAAAATTCTGATAAATAAGGATCAAGTTCGTGTGGCGAAATGTTTTCAATACTCCTAAATTCTCCCTTCCGTACAAACCATTTGTACACCAATTTAAGATACCGCTTGGTACAATTCACTGTTGCTTTCTTTTTCTATTCATCAATAACAGTTTTGCTCTGTTGTTTATCGACTACAATATTGTTAGATTCGTCAGCCAAATTTGAGGCATCGACTTCCGCCATGTTGGATTCGCAGATGATAACAACAATGCAATAATATCTAAGTCAATTTCGGAACGCATCAGTTCTTTTCCGAAAATAACGACACTTAGCTTGCAAATACAAGGATTTATTTAGTTTTTTTGTGTAATGTGTTGTAGGTCTTTATTTGTCCTTTTTCTTTTGGCCATTGTGTTAGCTGTCTTTTGATATACGGATTCTGATTACCCCTTTGATATCTGAAACTGTTAGTTTCATTGGTTTAATCTCCAATAGCTGAACATCTGTACTTGCTACTATCCATTACGTATGATCCATTAAACGATGATACATTGCAATACACGTTCTTTTGTTGGTCAGGTAACCTTCCATACATATTCGAAAGATATACCACTAAGTTTTGTCTTCATATTTCGTATATTTGTCGTTCATTGGTCGTTTTAACTGGTAATTCTGTTATAGCATGATTTCAAACGTCACGACTTATTAGTGAGTCTTTTGAGAATAAAGATATATATAATCTACAGATGTGAATGAGTGATCATGAACGATTGTCGTTAACGCCAAGTGACAAATTTGTCAAGTATATCGTGACGATAACAAGTTCGATGAGGTGATGATGGTGGTGATGTCCGCTCTGTACTAGACCAACATGATTAGTATGATTGCTATATTGCGAACTCAATGCAAAAACACTTTACTGGTAGACATGTCGATCAGCTCGGACACATTATCTTAATACCGAGCCAAACAGTCTTTGTTCTTATTCTTTATTGCTGCGTGCTTTTCACTTATCGAGGAACCAGCAGATACCAATACTATAGTCTATAGCTTGAAAGGACCGGGGCTTGAAACCACGATCTACACATGAGCACGTTAATAATTACATATGCTTTTCATTTCATTGCTAAAGCTTAAAGAGTTATAGTTTTGTCTTTGAATGAGGATTTCCATGTCTCGAATATGCAAATTGAAGATTTCGTTTCGTGTCAGTTTTACTTCAAGTTTAAAATACATGTACAATATATCATCGATTAATTCATAGTAATCTTTGATCTCTATTTAACGAGATTTGATTAGATAAGTGATTCTCCTTTAATCATGCATAATTGATTGATCAAAGATTTTGTTTGGTGACAATGTATGTTTCTCAATTATCTATCAAAATAACCAACCATGTATTAGTTAAAATTACTTCAAGACAAATCATATTTCAGCTTGGTGACAATGTATGTTTCAATTATCTATAAAAAAAAAAGATCAACCATGTTTTAGTGAAAATTTCTTCAAGGCAAATCATATATAATTTTTATATTCCGTTTCTTATACTGTGCCTTGATTTTAGTATGAAATATCGATTTGTTTTGATATGGGTTCTTCTTGTCGGTTAATCTCAACACAATTAGTGTTTGAAAACCTTTCTTGATTATTTCTCTGATTCTAAAACCTGTAGAATGCAAGTAAAGCTCATTCAATTAAACCAGATTGAGAAGAAATACACTTCAGTATCAAAATAGAGACATAATTAATTTCTTCAAGACTTGTGGTCGATGCTGACATTAACAGAAACAAACACGCATCAACGAACAGGAAATAGATGTAACCCCACAACAGGTAGCGACAAAACCTTCTGATAAGGCACAAAGGGTGATCGTGATTGTAAGGTAGTTGGATTTACATGGCGAGGTGTACTAGATACAACATTATGTGATAAAGTTTGTCAGTGACTTGCGACAGGTCAGTGGTTTTCTCTGTGTACTCCTGTTTCCTCCAATAAAACTAACAACAACGATACAACTGAAATATTGTCAATGAGTGGCGTTAAGCACCATAAACCAATAAGGTACACGTATTTATAAAAGAAAGGTGGGAGTTAACAATAAAGATGTGCATTAACAGAAACAAACACACATATCACTGAACAGGAAATAACAACAAACACACATATCACTGAACAGGAAATAACAACAAACACACATATCACTGAACAGGAAATAACAACAAGCACACATATCACTGAACAGGAAATAGCAACAAACACACATATCACTGAACAGGAAATAACAACATAACAGGTACCCTGTACACTGTAACAACAAAACGACTGGAAAGCTAGTTTTTAAAGTTCTTTTTGCAAGACCCGACAACAATTTTTAATACCAATAAAATGCTTTTGCTTTTACGCAAAACGCAAGTTTAAATTTTAAAACGTTCGTTTAAAAAGTGTTTTAAAAGTCTTCCTTAAATTACTTTGTTTTAAAGTGTCCTTTAATTTTGGGGTTACGTGGTGGTAATATTTAGCCTATTCAATATTTATAGTTAGAGATATTGTTTTTACATCATTCCCTTCATTTCATTCCAGCTATTTCGTAACTACCTGGAGAAGGAAAGTATACTAGTATAATATAGCGAACTAGCAGGTGAAACACCCGACCTTAGCACCTTTAGTTAATTGTGTTAGGCCTGTGCCCGGAAGTCACCGAGCTTAAAGACTCGAACACATAGGACCTTCAAAATGTCGGTACAAGTAGCATTCCGAAAGTTTTTTTAACGGCAGAATCCGCAGCTCTATAATTACCAAAAAGGATGAATGTTTGAAAGTGATAGCTGATATGATAGCCGCGGTCAGAAAATTTGCCACCAATTGCCACACTTAAAACTGTTATGTTTTTCATAATAAGCTGATGCAAGGTATTTTTACATGCAAAGAGCTAGCCACTTTCATTGCACGATGAAAGAATTTACTTCCGTTCAAACTACTAGATGCGTATTTGATTTGTTTCGCCCCATACAACCAACTGATCTGCCTCTCGGAAGGGCAATACGAAAGGCAGAAAACAGTATAGAAATGTCCTTTCATGCTCATGCATTTAAATAACGCATTTTTTAAGCAGAGCTACTGACGCAAAGCTACTCAAACAAGACTAGGTTGAAGTCGTCGCTACAAAAATTCTAGAGTTGTCATCACGAATTGGTTGACCGTTACGAAATATCCATTTCTCAAATGTCAATGGATCTTTGTATTCTTTTCTTTCCTGTCACAGACAATACTTCTACCAGATTTGACTATATGAGTAACACGTCCGGTTTCTAATAAGAAACAACCACAGCTACTTACCATTAACCAGCAAACGGGTTCACACCCGGGTTTTTGGGTTCGTGTTGCGACCCTTGTTAGTTTTCAGTGTTATGTTTTTTGTTTTGTTTGTCTTCTGTCTGTTTCTTGTGCCGAATACTGCACGCGTCCCTGGATTGTCCATTCTTGAATGCCACTTCAGTATTTTACATTTATTTATACAATATTGAAACTGATTAACATGTTTATGTATTGATTAGCATGGTTCTCAATATGCAA
This sequence comes from Gigantidas platifrons, assembly GCA_002080005.1. Classification (NCBI taxonomy): domain Eukaryota; kingdom Metazoa; phylum Mollusca; class Bivalvia; order Mytilida; family Modiolidae; genus Gigantidas; species Gigantidas platifrons. Next base: position 591,148 of record MJUT01017464.1, on the reverse strand, counting down.
GGACAGAAGACTGTATACTACTATATTTAATGTCCTTTGATGTTATCTATGTGTTTCTGCTTTGATCTTTTTTGATTGATTGAGCTCAGCTTCAAATCGACGGTTTTATCTGCTGACAATGTATATTTCATCTCTAACCAACATTCGTCATTGATATTAATCGTACTAGATAATAATTGTACGTCATTCACTTTTTTCCGTCTCAATATTCTTCAATTTCTTATTTCCAATATGTGTATTTGATGCATATTATCCGACATCAAATTACCTTATTCCATTTATGTGTTTCCGTCTGACAAATTTCCAGATTTTATTTTTAGATTCAACGAGAAATGTTTTAAGATGTCAATAAACATAAGATAAAAATATATTTAGAATCCTTTTGGCCTTCTTGCTCCCAATAGATTTAATTTTTTTGGCTTTGATCGTACCTGATGAAGATTATTCCAGACACGCATCGCGCGGACTAAATTTGATATCTACGTTTTTTACTACATGCATTCGATCTTGGGTTTAGGTGATGGTGAATGTCGTGAACATCTGATCACAGACCTAACACCACTGTACAAGGTTCGTTTAACGATACCCAAGTGTTAGGATGTCAACACACCAGGCCGGGCGGTTTCAACTGTCAGCTGGTTTTAATTGTTTTGTTTTCCCAGGCCCAATTAAGTCTGATAATCATGATACAGCTGCAACATTGGTTACAGTGATAATAGACACAGATAACCCCTTACCCTCTATTGGATTTGTCTCATGGGGTTTACATGGAGATGAACAAATAATGGTAAATTGATCTTGCAAACACTAATAAGTATTTCCATTAGAAGAAAATGCCAAATACATACATGACAAGAACAACTGGATTTTATTTAAGATGTCTGTAAGATCAATTGACAGTTTGTATCAAATGGAACTGAATCTGAGAACATTATTTATTTTTATCATACTGATTTTAAGGTTAAAAGGGAAAAAGTATGAAGCTCTCGAGCAGTAAGAATACAATTCTTGGAATATGTCAAGTAAATGATACGATCCAACAATACATTTTTTATACTCTGCTTTGACTGAGACGAATGGCTGGTAAGGATACAACTCGTATGTATGACCATGGAAACAAACATTCTGAATAAGATTAGGTTTATTGGCGTTAATCCAACTACCGTACAAACACAGATCCAGTAAACTACATACTTTAAATATATTTTTGTTCATTCATCGATAAATGAATCAAAATTCGCAAAATATCAACCTGTCACCAAAAGCATCGTATTGGAAAAGAGAAGCTATGCATGTTTTATTTTCAACAAACGGGGTGCGGTCATATACATGTGCATGTAGGGGCGGCAGCATATAGATGCATTGTGATATAACATTTTTCCAGTTCTGTCAGCAAAATTATAGCCTCGAAACGGCTAGCGCAGACATGGCGGGTAAGATAAATATCTATGAATAAAGTAGGCCAGTACATCAACATTTCGTACAGTCTTCGGGTTTAAAGGTTAGATCGTAGAATATAAGACGCATATTTTCAAAAGTTGCAAGAGTACATATGCCCTACATTGACATCCACGTAATTTGAATGAACCAATGAAAATCATAATCTTATAAGTTTATAAGCTGAGTCTTGTTTTTAATTATCTATGTATTAATCCTTCTTACTATTATCTCCTTATAACTTTCATTCCAATTTTCCATTAATGAAACACAAATTAACTGGCCTTATTATCTTTAGCTATATTAGATGTGGTCAATACTTTATTAAAGAGCAGACGACACATTAATGGCGGCCATGATTAATTGAGTAAGCTTGTTGTTTATCAATATGGAATCAATTCCAAAAGGTCGTAATGATTGCCAAATTCTGCTAACAATGACTGTAAATCTCCATTTAATGAATGACAATATGACCATTATCAGAAATGGATCTGGGCAAGGACTATCATACGTATACCGTATTAACAGAGATTGAAATCAAATTTAGCTGATCCAAACACCAACCATCAAGATATGCTGGTTAAAAAGGTTAGACTTGAATAGCTGTCGTATAGCTAAGAAATTAAATAAACTTTAGAGAATACAAAATCAAAAATGGACAATCCAGAGAAACTGGCAACATAGGGTACACAAGACAAAGAAGATTCACATTGTCAAAAGACATATACAAAACGTTATTTTGACACTATTGAGAGCGATAATGCATGCGGGAAAATTATCTCAGCATTGCATTTTCTCTTTCTGAATATATGTCATATAAACAGCTTTAATCAAGGGGGTTTTATGTTTATTTATGGATATTATGCATTTTATGTATAAGATTAACGCCTTCTCGTATTCATCTACATTTTACTAGGAAAGTTCCAACTATGTTGTCAACGTGAATATCGCGTGACTGCTTTTCAATGAAAATAGATTGCAAAAATTCAGCTACATGTAAATCATGACGATAAAATGTTACTTAATCATGGAATGGTGATGATATCCGATTTATACTAAACCAATAAATCTTCAAGTTTTATGATGCTAGTGTTAGATCGCTGAACCAACAACAGGTAGGAATAACACTACACTCGGATATAATGTCTACACACCCATAAATGTAGTTAAATCCAACAACAGGTAGGAATAACACTACACTCGGATATAATATCTATATACCCATACATGTACTTAAATAGTATTAGGTCTTAATCATTAAAGCTTTGTGTGCTTATAGGAGAAGCAGCAAATTTAAATGTTATAGTCTTCTGTTTTACACAACCTGGAACCGAACCCAAGATCTTTAGTACTTGAGCAAGCTCGATATCCATTACCATTTATGGGTACCCTCCAGGTTTTTTTATGCGGTCTCTGGTTCATTTTCTGTGTTGTGTGTTTTCTTTGTTTTTATTTTGTTTTGGTTTTTTTTTTCATTGTGTGTCTTGTCTCCACTATTTCCCCCGTATATCTGGATTGTCAATTCTTGATTTTGTCCCTTGTTTACACTACCGAGAGGGTTCACTCCATGCTAGACATAGGGGTGTAATACATAATCAATGTTTTGACATGAGAATCCTGAATTTTGCTGATTATTGTCTATATTTCTCGTCTTAAGTTGTATGTTCGTATCTGTCAATTTGTTGCGTAATCTGTAAGCCTTCTCTTGTTATAAAGTGCATATTTTATAATGTAATTAAGCAAATGTTAATTAAAGTAAATGATTAATTTAATATGTGTCGAATACAATATGCTTAAGTTTTCTTCATGAATGGCACAAACGTCAATTTATAATGGGTTTTAACATGTACAAAAGGTATCAAGAGTACAACTTATGTAATAAAATCAAATAAAACCAATACCTTTAGGTAAAACCATCTTTGTCATCAACTGAAATGATAATCTGGAAGCTTTGATGAGGAATAATGTCTTTGGAATAGAATACGTTAATGTAATATAAGATATAGCTAGGAACACCTACGACTGTACTGATATAATTGTATCATTAACTTGTAAGAGCGAAAACATCACTATTTCTTTTTGGATTAATACAATATCATAATATAATGTCAACACAAAGGATTCCTTAGCATTTGTGTGGTGGATATCTAGTTTTTCTGAAGCAGATGTCTCCTTTCTGTGTTGTTTCATGTACTGATTTACACTTGTCATTCTGATCTACAAGAGAATTTCTCTTGTGTGGTTTAAAGATGCCAAAATAAGAGGATATCTTAGTATTTATGAGATGTACTTATTAGAAGATGTCTCCTCTCTCGTTTGTACTGACTGACACTTGGCACTATGATCCACAAGAGGAGTTATCCTTTGTGGTTGAATGTTGCAAAATAAGAGGTTATCTCCGTACTTGTGAGGTGTGATTATTAGCAGATGTCTTTTGTGTTATATGTACTGCTTGACGCTTGTCATGATTTCGCCTTCGTCTTTTACGTATTTATATACGTATACTGTTGTTCAATACGACGGATTGCACTAATTGAGCAGGAACTTCTTACCCTTCCGGAGTACCTGAGTTCACACTTCCTTGTTTTAGTGGGGTTCATGTTGCTCAACCTTTAGTTTTCTGTGTAATGTTTTGTATTTAAAAAACGTAGTTATCAAATTTAGTGCACACGTCGCGTATATGGAATAGCTTTCACCAGGTACACTCAAAGTCAAAATATTTGAAAGCTAAATAATTTAAGAGTCTTTCGGAGCAAGAAAGCCAAAAGGCATAAACAGGGTAACCAAAGTCATTGTCATTGTCTTTTGTCCATTGTATTGTCTGCCCTTCTTAGATTTACAGCTTGTGATTGCGTTTTTGGTTTCTTCTGTGTAATATTTTCTGCTACATCTGAAGTTGTGCAAGATAACTTCTCTTGTAGCACTTGTCAAGTCTCGTTCTCGTTCTTGTCATGTTGTGCCATGTGAAACCGTTAATTAAACCCTCTGTAAAATTACCAGAGGAGTTCTCTCATGCCACTGTTTGTTGTAAAGTTCATCCAAGATAAGTTCCGTTGTGCCACCTGCTCATGTTATTCCTACCACCGACTACCTTCAAAATCTCACAATATGTTACACCTTAAATTATGAAAGTTAACAGTTCTGCGATTTACGGTTTCTGTTTTCCCCTTTGGTATCTTAAAGGTAGATTGTGATTGTCTATAGAATCAGCTGTCTATAAAACATCTCTACAATCAGCTGTCTATAAAACATCTCTACAATCAGCTGTCTATAAAACATCTCTACAATCAGCTGTCTATAAAACATCTCTACAATCAGCT
>MJUT01017464.1:572372-586329 GCA_002080005.1 Gigantidas platifrons | reverse complement strand
AAACATCTCTACAATCAGCTGTCTATCAAACATCTCTACAATCAGCTGTCTATCAAACATCTCTACAATCAGCTGTCTATAAAACATCTATACAATCAACTGTCTATCAAACATCTCAACAATCAGCTGTCTATAAAACATCTCTACAATCAGCTGTCTATAAAACATTCTACAATCAGCTGTCTATAAAACATCTCTACAATCAGCTGTCTATAAAACATCTCTACAATCAGCTGTCTATAAAACATCTCTACAATCAGCTGTCTATAAAACATCTCTACAAACATCTCTACAATCAGCTGTCTATAAAACATCTCTACAATCAGCTGTCTATAAAACATCTCTACAATCAGCTGTCTATAAAATATCTCTACAATCAGCTGTCTATAAAACATCTCTACAATCAGCTGTCTATAAAACATCTCTACAATCAGCTGTCTATAAAACATCTCTACAATCAGCTGTCTATAAAACATCTCTACAATCAGCTGTCTATAAAACATCTCTACAATCAGCTGTCTATAAAACATCTCTACAATCAGCTGTCTATAAAACATCTCTACAATCAGCTGTCCATAAAACATCTCTACAATCAGCTGTCCATAAAACATCTCTACAATCAGCTGTCTATAAAACATCTCTACAATCAGCTGTCTATAAAACATCTCTACAATCAGCTGTCTATAAAACTTCTCTACAATCAGCTGTCTATAAAACATCTCTACAATCAGCTGTCTATAAAACAAACAACAACCATACGACATTTGCTTCATCCTGCGTAAAACACACGATTCAAGAACATTTCATTAATTGATATTTTCGATCTAAGAGTTTCTGTTTCATGGTTTAGCTAATAGTGCATCATCAAAGGTAAACTTGTGACAGTAAAATGATCAATGTACATGTACGATATATGGTATTATTTTGAAATAATCTCTAAATATTATATGACACACAAACAACCTTGTAATTAGTATCACAGGGTTGTAATTTACCCGATTGATGACGTATATCTTATAATTTATCTCTGTCTGTATCAGTTACAGATCTGGTTAAATAAAGAAAGAAAAAAAAAGAAAAAATAAAGAAAGAAAATCGTAACATGGCACACAGCACACTATCACTAGTCAGAACGTATACATGGAGAAAATCCAAATAATGTCCACATCAAAATTCAAAGCTTGTCCAGATAAAAAGATATATAGATACCGGTATATAAAAAACCAAATATAGCACAGATCAGAAGACAAATGATCGGTCAAGGCAGAAGTATAAATGGAAGAGAATAAATTAGTACGCAGAGAAATAGACACGACTGGTTATGGGAAAAAGTAGATATCAAATTTAGTGCGCACGACGCATTTCTGGAATAACCTGAATCATGTACGCTCAAAGGCAAAATATTTGAAAACCAAATAATTTTAAGTCTTTGGGGCAAGAAAATCAAAGGGCCTACACATGATAACTAAGTCAGCTAAGGTCACCAATGGCTGAGGGAGGAGAATCTTAGTTTTAATAATAATAACATGATTTATGTGAAATAGAATACAGAATAACACACAGAGCAATACATCGGTCTGGTCATGGTGGAGAAATATATGTAACCGAATGTAAATATCATCTGAAGCAATCAGCAAGAATGGACAGGGTAAAACATTAAATGGAGGAGAACCAAACATCACACTGGTCTGGATGTATTATGTGTATTTCCTACTTTCTTACATTTGTTGTTGTATATTTGATAATACATGTATATCCGGTATGGTGTTGCTCTTCAGTATGAGTAGTAATAACATTAAAAACAAAAACATATCTCACTGTCTGAATAATTCCGAAATCTAATGAGAGAATGGTAGAAAAACGTAACAACAAAAAAACTCACTCTCCAGGGTAGGTACACAGACTGCAATTACATGTGGTGGGGTTAACTTAAGTTTATGGGTTTTAAAGCTTTCCTCTAAGTCAAACTATGTAAATGTCTTTATCTGACGTCATAACAAGTTGACATAGTTTAAATAAACGTTAGAGAATACGGAAGGGGCAATTAAAGAACAATCCAGAGAAACTAACAACACATGGTACACAAGACGAAGACAAACAAATCAAAAACACAACGTTATTTGTGTTTGATACCACTATACGTTGGATTATTATTTGTGTTTGATACCACTATACGTTGGATTATTATTTGTGTTTGATACCACTATACGTTGGATTATTAGTCCTAATTATTTATTAGTTGTTTATTATATTATGGTATATAAAATTAATATTTCTGTTAAATGTTCGCTTCAATGAAGATATTTAAGACTAAATTGTGAATAAATGCACTAATGGTTTTGGCTGATTAGGCGTAATAGAGGATATTATAACATATTAGCCTCATTAGTCGGGAAAATCCTCTACAAGTTAATACTATTGACGCAAGGAAACTTAATATTCATGTTTTTCAACTCATTGCCTATATTTATTTTCTAATACGTGTAATGTAATATTACAACAGTCTTGGGGACAATTATCGCAAATATATAGGTGTGTTTTTGTTTTTCTAAGAGAAAGTTAAAACTAAAGCAAAAATTAACATGTCATTATCTACGGCAAACACCACGCCTTTGATGGTGTGACATTTAGCTGTGTTAGATACTTGTGAATAAGACCACCTCGATTGTGGATTTGTTGTGGGATCGGCTCCACATGGGTCTATTAATCGGTATGTATTGCTTTACTGCTAGGCACGTAGCAAGTACGAACGAGACCAAATATGATTGGCCCTGATCGGGATAATATATCCGAGTAGAATAACATGTTTAACTGTGGACTATTGTTTCAGTGAACAAGCAGTATACTATAATTCAGCACAGCACGTTGGTCAAGTACATGGACTCATCTTCGCATCAAAACGTTGTAAATACCATAATATATTTGAAAAATTGCAAACTTCTCATTCACTAGACAGTTAATAATTTAAAAAATTACACCTTCCATTCATCAAATTTAAGATGAGGCTATTTGCCATTATTTTGGTGTATGCATATCCCAGAATGCACTAGTATATGAAATTATGAATGCCGTGATCAGTTTCACGATATTTACGTATTACTCACCTAGTTTATCTTTCATGTAACACTACTTTTCAAATGTTCGTTATTTTTTTTTTCTAATTTGCATATAAGAACTATATATATCCTTGTAGTACGTACAACCTTGTTAATACACCTGTACCATGAATCCTTAATATCGTTCTATTTACTTTTATGGCTCTTCTTCTACACATACTAACTTGTTCATATGTAGTTCTAATTAAAATCCTTTTTTTAATGTAATTGATCACGCGATTTTAGAATTTCTCAAAATAAACATTTTCATGCGAACTACCTATTTAATTTATCTTTTTTTAAATCATGGTATAGTATTGTTGCAATGCTACATTAAATATTTTAGCCTAGTGATTTGACATTCTTTTTAAGATACAAATACAATTTCTAATAATTTGTTATAATGTTTAATACAAAAAAATGTAAAACAATAATAACAATCATACTTTCAGAACCATCTCAAAATCTAATCGGAATATGTCGTAGAAACAGGGGCCAAATTGATACTATTGACATACATACACATGAACGCTTTATTTTCCCGGTTTTGTACAGGCATTTCAATAAAAAGGTGGCGAGGATTATTTAAACTACTTTTATGGTCCCCAAACCCCCCCTCTTAGTAAAATTATGCGCTCGTTCAACTGTTTCCTACATGCGAGTAGAATGCCAGCCCTCATATATAATTGGGTGATCAGCGTTGTTGAGAAGGAACGCCGAGTCCTGATCGCGAAGTTTTTAATAACATATTTATTCTTCGTGGCACAGAAATTTCCATTATGTATAATTGTTGTTCTATAGAAGAAAGCCGACGGCCTTAACAACCATTTATATGTTAGATATTACACAAAAGCCGACGACCTTAGCAACCATTTATATGTTAGATAGTACACAAGGTCATCGGAAGACACAACAAGGACACAATGGTCAATTTGAACCAACATGTACCTTTCAATATCATATCTCATCATCTGTATGCAGGTGACAGATTGCTTTTTAACAATGTGTTGATATCCTCGTTTAATGTTTCAATGACTCAATCAATTTAACCATTTTAGCTCATCTGACCCGCCGAATCATGTGAGTTATTGTCATCATTTTGTGCCCGTTGGTGTCTATCGTCTGTAAAATTTTCACATTTTTATCTTCTATGAAAACACTAGGTAAGTTAGAACCAAACATGGAAGGAATGTCCATTGGATAGTCTTCTAAAAAGTTTGTGTTTTTCGATCGGAAAAAATATAAAAACGAAACAAGACGCTCACGTGTGTCAAAAAGGGTGTTTTCTGTTTCTGTATGTGTAGCAGAATTGATGATTATGTGTTCTTATTGTTTATGCTCTTTTCACAATCCTCGTTTCACAGATTGTATTTGGTTGATACCGTTCAATGATATAGGGGGAAAAATGGGATCAAAACTCAAAATTTAGAATTTTTATTTTATATCCGATTTTGTTGGGGGTTTCCAGTAGATTCCTTATATAATTTCCTGCCTTTGTTTGTTTGTCAAACAGATTGGACGTCAATGTTGTGTTTTTCAAGATAAAATGAGTCAAAGGAATAATAAATAACCAATCGAGCACAATCTTAACTTTATATTTTGTTTTGTTTTTTATTTTCATTTAAAAAGAAAGTTGTTTGCACCCTGGATTCATTCGCAATAGATAAAAATTGAATTCCCTAAAACATATTAAAAACTAATAACCAGTTATTCTGTTTCTGAAAAATGCTACAGAAGAATACGTAGTCCGATATAACAGGGCACATCAGTAAGCCAGCCAATCCGCATTGAGAAGGTAGTACAAAATAGAACACCGGTAATTTTGAACAAAAATTCTGTTGTTTCTTGATTATGATATTTTTTTACAGTTAATCCTATCATATTTGGTGAAAAAAATAGTCATTTGTTGAAACATTACTGTAACATTAAATAGTGTCGGCCCTTACAATTGTCTTCTATGATAAAGTCCGAGGACGGAATAAAGCACAGTGATGACTTTGTTCGGTCTGTGTAAGGTTTTTCATTACGAACATAACACACCTGGACACAATTTCACAGGACACTATTATGTCTTATATAACCACATATATAAAAACGTGGATGTCAAATTACTACATCCTGTGTGGAAGGATTTCCTGGATACTGTAAATACTGTTGTTTTGACCGAATATTGAAAACAGCTGATTATTTTCTTATTTGACATACAATGTTTCTTTCAAAGTGGATCGGAATGTGGACCTTGGACCAAAATGATAGGAAATAGTTGTCTTGTTATCCAGAAAATTCATTTGGATTTTTTATTTTTTTTATTTTCAATGTAAGTCAATGGTGGAATATATACTTGTGTGCTCTCTCTAATTATGGTAAATCCAAAATAGAACACGATGTCATATTATCACGGAAGATTTCCTGTCAAGTGGTAATATCAAAACTTCCTTATTAGCTCCCTTTATTGTTTGTTATTTCCGATTTACAAGTGAACGCCTTATTTTCGAATTGTATGCTATTTTGTTGAATGTTAACCAGGGGTACCAGAAAGAATAAAAAGCTCCCTAGATTGTTTGTTATTTCCGATTTACAAGTGAACGCCTTATTTTCATACTGTGTGCTATTTTGTTGAATGTCAACCAAAGGGTACCAGAATCCAGAAATAATACAATCTTATTAGAAAGATCCAATTAATCTATTGCTTATTGAATAGTCGATCTAGAAGGAAGTTTGCCTCTTAAATTGGATATTTCAAATATTCTGGTAAATGTCAAGAACACTCTTATGGAGGGAAGGTAATGCTATAACGTTTATATTGCTTGAAAGGAAGTCAAATTACTGACATGCTACAATATACTTTGATAATACGCAAGACATGATCAGTGTACAAAAAGAAAGGTTTGTCCTTGCGTCAATAAGAGTATTAGGAAAATCAATAGGGATTTATTATGTGGTAATATTGAGAACAAATGTTGCCAGCATTATGTACGGTTTGGCTCTTAGAAATAGGTCTTAAGTATTCAGATTACGTATGGCTGAGGTTTTCAAAGTATTATAAGTAAGGAGTATGATAATAGATGTTAAAGCAATTTGTTTGAAAGTGAATGAAATAAATAAAGGCCACCGACTTATATATTCAATACATACTTTAGTTTGTAAATGATAAATCAATAAAAAAAAAACAAACAGAAAGAAAGAAATAATAAGGTAGATATCTATCTTAAAGCGATTAGCGAGTTTGGCGAATAACCTTCACCAGGTACACTCAGGTCAAGCGATTGTAAAACCAAAACGTCGGTGAATTGTGATTCTTCAGCATTATCTCCAGTCCAGTAAGTTAGTACAGCAGTGTAGACATTACAAAAACGTAACACTCTTTCAGAAATTTGCTGACATTATTTACAGAAAGTATTGAAAGACTAAGGTTTAGTTTTCTCAGAAATAGATAACCTTATCTGTTGGGCGTTATAGCTGCATTACAAGATTATGAGACATTTAATTTATTCATTTATTGATTGTAGTTTAACGTCCGTATTCCAGCTGTTTTCCTGAGGAGAACAAGTTAACAGTACCGATGGGATACGGAGAGGATCAAATGTAAACGGTGCCGATGGGATACGGAGAGGATCAAATGTAAACGGTGCAGATGGGATACGGAGAGGATCAAATGTAAACGGTGCCGATGGGATACGGAGAGGATCAAATGTAAACGGTGCCGATGGGATACGGAAAGGATCACATGTAAACGGTGCCGATGGGATACAGAGAGGATCAAATGTAAACGGTGCCGATGGGATACAGAGAGGATCAAATGTAAACGGTGCCGATGAGATACAGAGAGGATCAAATGTAAACGGTGTCGATGGGATACAGAGAGGATCAAATGTAAACGGTGCCGATGGGATACAGAGAGGATAGACAAGTTCGATATCTTCATAGGTTTTTATTATTGTTTATAAGCTTGTTTTCGTCGTTCATACAACTGATGTTCATTTAACGTTATGCAGCAACTAATCAACCATGTAATTTTGCCAAAATTTAGTTTTCTCTTTATCATTTTCAATTGTTTACCAAGCTTGCTGTTGAGTTTTCCCGTGTGTTCGACTTTCAGATTAGACGGATAAAAGAATTTGTGTAGTCATTTCAAACACTAAATACAATAACTACTTAACAAACATATTGCTGTAAATTATGTAGACCAGCTTCTTCAATATCTATTATTGATTAACAGTGACAGTTTGTAAATACATTGTTGTATTCCTTACAAAATGACCATCAAAAACAGCTGATGTCGTTACATGCAGTATAGTAAACTTCACAAATCGAATAGAAAGTAATTTAGCGTTAGATAAACGGCTTTATAGTCTGAGAAATTGATCAGTTTTAATTTAAAGTGAAATCGACAAGGATCTGACGTACTTAATTGTTTAGACAGGGACAACAGCTGATGACAATAAAATCTGTTTCATTTGATGTGATGGCTTTGTGTACAGCTTGACAATAGTTGTTACATGCCATTTTATTATGATGCTATGAACTCTACTGTTTATATATAATATATTACGATGAATAAATCATGACAAGAAAACAATATTTAAACAAAACACCAAGACTTGGTTTCACATTTCTTGTAATATGTTATATGATTGTTGAAGGTGTTTGTGTCAAGTATTTCCATTATTTAATCATTTTGTGATTTTGAAAGATAGTATGTTTCAACTTGATAAAAAAAAATCAGTAATTTCTACATATAAAAAAAAGCTTGAGAATATTCCTAGCTCAACTACTTCTTGCATATACAGGATCTAAACAATTTGATAATAGTCTCTATATAACAAATCACTGTTTTTAAAGGGCAGTCTCATTTTTCCCATTAATGAATAGTGCATATAATTTTAGCCTGTATATAAAGGACAACTGCTCATAAAGACCAAATTTTCAAGTTCCCTTGAGTGGCCTTTATATACAGGTTTGACTGTATATATATAAAACTTATTCAGAAAGTAGGGAAGAATGTTCCAACATGAGCAATGATCGTCTTTTGACTGCCATTCTATACCTAAGATCCAATAACTCAACAACAAAAACAACAAAATCCAATAACGAGGAGACGTAGTATAAAATTTAGTCAGACCCAGGATGACACTCCACACACATACACACACACACAAAGAAAACGGCGAATTCCCCCATCTCCCTGAAAATCTTGATCCACAATACATAATTCATCAATCAGAACCTTTTATGTGACGATGTTACATGGATAGCTAATGCAATTTCGTTCATATTTCTGAAGCAAATTGCACAACATTGTTCACCAATCCTTAGACGATTGTGGTAATTATTCTGTACATTAATAAATAACAAAAAAACATATGCTACAACAAGACTATTTATGATTATAATCAGCTATGAAGAAATATCTGTGAATTGATTTTGTTTTTATTAGCTTTGTAAAATTTTTGATGTTGTACTTCTCAAATATATATACCAAAAATTGATCATGAATAAGTACAAAAACAATTGTGAATGTTACAAAAGTGTAGAACAATATCACTGTTTGCTATGTTTCAAATAATTTTTTTTTTTAGATTATTTCGCATCGTTAAAGAAGTAAAACTTTAGGGATTTTATTTTTTAGTTTTTATTTTTATATTTCCCTCATAGGGAATCGTCGTGGACGCGATTGTAAGATAGTTTGATTTATCTCACCGTTAAAGCTACGATTTCTATTCCTATCATTTGAGGGAACATCGGAGTACAGAAAGAGGGCTTAGTTTCCAACCTGAGGAGGTACAACTCCTCCAAAATGGGTATTCACTGGTTGTGCGGGCGTATCAAATACACAACTCGCCATTAAGACGAGACGTAAATAAGTATCTCGTATTTTGAGAATGTCGCTGTCCTTGCACATAACAGACTATTTGCAGAATCCTTAATGATCAATAGGTTGCTGAGAGTGGTCGTTAGTTCTCTGATGCAAGGCAAACTTTCTAAACATTCAAAATCTTCCTACTTCCGGTATGACATTCACATTTTTACCAACAAGATACATTGTTTTTAAACTTTTTTCATGATGAAATATAAGTCAACAAACAATAAATCATGTTTGGACTACGAGAGGAAGTTAATATTGTTTCAGGATATCGCGTGCAAAATGGGTAGGATCGGGAAATTGTTCCCTGTAATGGGAATCAACGACCAATCCTAACGAAGAACGTGACATTCGTCATACACAAGACACTTATTTACGTCCCCTTCTAACGACGAGGTGTTTATTTGATTCGTCCCGCACGACCAGTGAACATCCCTTTCTGATGAGTTGTACACCGCATGGGAAACACTAGGCCCTACCTCTATACACTGAGTTCTTGTGTGGTTTAAATTGAAGGATACTTTTTTTCAATAAAATGATTGCTTTGATTTTAGATATCCTATTTATGGCCTTTGGTGTTTTTGCTCCCAAAAACTTATAAATTATTTGGCTTTCAAATATTTAGGCTTCGAGCGTACCTAAATGAAGGTTATTCTAGAAACGCGTCGTGCGCACTAAATTAGATATCTACGTTTCCATTGTTAAACTTTTATCAATTATCTTTTATTTCGTGTCGACAGGACAGTAGTGTGTTTGATTCGTCCAGTTTGTAGGGATTATTCCCCAAAGATAAGAAACTGTCCTATTTCGGTTATGGGTTGGTCAAATAAAAACTATTATTACACTATTTAATCAAATGTTTCTCTTTCCTCATTAAAGTAAGCCAGGAAAACATACATCTTTTGTAATAAAATGTTATGCAGTCTAAGTTGTACACATATAGCAACCTATATATCAAGTCTTTGAATTCCCTGACCAAACTGTTGCTGTATTTAATATAAATAGATGTATTATTAGACAATGCAAAACAACTAACTTTCTTCTAAAGCTGACAGACATCATTGTTTATTTTGACTTATCCGTTTACGAATTCGTAAATTGGAAAATCTATTGTTCAGCTAGTACATCAGTAACACCAACAAATACATTATATTGTTAATGTAACCGTAATAAACGTTAGAGAAACCCGATTGGACAATCCAGAGACAATGGCAACATTGGGCAATTCAAATAGCCAGGGGCGAACCCAGATACTCGTGAACGGCAAGCAGTTCTTGTTTCTTATAGCAAATGACAGCCCAGTGTAAACCCAAACGATCCACTAAGCACAAACGTTAAACACTACTTTCAAGTGGTGCCAGAAACCTTGCTTCGCAGAGAAACCCAATGACATTAAAAGGACCCTTGTAAAGTTTTATCGAGTACCTGATTGTAACTACCAGCACCATACGATCGCTGTCACTGATGGTCTCAACATGCAATTTGAGACACCCTTCGCTTTGTAATGTGATGGAGTATATTAATACAAATATTAATCAATTCTTCTAATTGACGTAAAACATTTTTTTATCAAAGATTGTCTTAACTTGATATCCTTGTAGAGTAGCGTTTTATTACCACCTTCCGTGTGAATGATTGATGACGGATCATCAAAATCTTATAATATCACAATTGGTCTACAAGCATATCAACTTTTGAAAATCTTTGATGAAGATTGCTTTTTACGTCAGTTGGATCATGTATTTTGTGGACACAGTACCTTAGCGTCAAGATATATCCTACTATGATCTTCAAAGAACTTATTGGACACATGATTCTTGCTGGATGTACATGCAGATGTCTTTGGTCTCTCTAGGACAGCTGCCAAGTGATAATGGAATCAATAAAATGTCATTTCGTTTTACACAAACACAGAATATATTTTAGAATACATAAATGTTGTTTATGAGATATAGCGGTTTTTGTTTTAAGGGACTCGCATTGTAGTGTAGCTGGATTTTTATATACAATTAGTGCCTATCACCACTGATGTTACGAGTTCGAATCCCGCTCATGGCGAGGTATGCTTGGTACAACATTATGTGATAAAGTTCGTCAGTGACCTACGAGAGGTAACTGGTTTTGTCCGGTACTCCGTTTCCTCCACCAATAAAACTGACCGCCACGATATAACTGAAATATTGTTGAAAGTGGTGTTAAGCACTACAATCATAACCCGTATGGTAGTCGGGTTTTCATCTAGCCATGTCTATTACTAATTGCCCATGACGTCGAATACTCGATACAATATTATTTTAGAAAGTTTGTCTTCTCTGTGACATATTGCAGATCGATTTTTCGCTTCGACTATACTGCGCTTTCCTCTACCAATAAAACACATAGGCTATTGCTAACATCTGCTTTAGACACACACAACAATAACTCGTATTTCTCTATCGTTGCTGTGTCGATATATCCTAGATATTTAGACATGGCATTTAAGATGATATAAATAGTTAATTTTCATGATAAATTTACAAATAAAAACTCCATTAGAACAATTGTAAAATCCTATCAGAAAATCACAGAAATAGATCCAAAAACGGTACCCCTAAAAGACATTTATACCGTGGTCAGGTACAGGCATTTCATTGTAACATTGGCGTTGCTAAACTCAATTAATGGGTCTAATCATTCTCTCATATTGAAATGATGCGGTCTTGCAAGGCGTATGATGCCATCGAGGACTAATAGTCCACTAGCAGTGGTATCGACCCATTAAGACAGTATGATTTGACTATAGAAGGAACTTCTAACTTTACCGTATCGACGGATGGATACATTATATTCAACACCAATACTCTTAATTATGAAATTATGACGTAACACCAATACTCTTAATTATGACGCAACACCAATACTCTTAATTATGACGCAACACCAATACTCTTAATTATGACGCAACACCAATACTCTTAATTATGACGTAACACCAAGTTTTACCTTTACAGTGATGTTTAGCGCCACTTTCAACAATATTTCAGTTATATCAGTTATAATGGCCAAAAGAAAATGGATACAAGAACAAACAATGATCTACAAAACACTACACAGAAAACTAAAGATTGAGTAACACGGACCCAAACTGGGATGNAACACCAATACTCTTAATTATGACGCAACACCAATACTCTTAATTATGACGTAACACCAAGTTTTACCTTTACAGTGATGTTTAGCGCCACTTTCAACAATATTTCAGTTATATCAGTTATATCAGTTATATCAGTTATATCAGTTATATCAGTTATATCAGTTATATCAGTTATAATGGCCAAAAGAAAATGGATACAAGAACAAACAATGATCTACAAAACACTACACAGAAAACTAAAGATTGAGTAACACGGACCCAAACTGGGATGAACTCAGGTGCTCCGGAAGGGTTAGCAGTTCCTGTTCCATTAGTGACACCAGTTTTGTTATAGTTAAACGACACGAACATCATCTAATATGGAAATCATGCTGGACACCAGTATACGTGAATAAATATAAGTAACATAAATAAATCATGCTGGACACCAGTATACGTGAATAAATATAAGTAACATAAATAAATCTCGAACCCCGTACAAAACAAATGGGAGTAAATTTGGGTCGACATTAGAAACACATGCCCGCAAAATTTTACCAAGAGACCGTATCGGGTTATAATTGTTAGCGTGCTCGCATACATAGATCTGGATTCGGACAACGGTCTCGTCAAACCAAAGACATAAAATTGGTATTTGTTGCTTCTCCACCAAGAGCAAAGACTGATTGGGTCGGAATCAGAATAATAAGTCAGAGTGGAACGACATGTCTTCCTGTGGACTGTTGTTTCAGTGAACTAGCTCTATAAAAATCCAACTCAGCGTGTTGGTCTAAAACAAATCGGACATAATCGTCATCATCTCGTCAAAATGTAACTTGTTCTCGCCATGATAAATAGCTGACAAGTTGCTAATTTTGACGTTAAATAATAATCACCCACTCATTCCGTTCACTAAGAGGGGAGATGTGGACCCATAAAACTAGTTTTACCTCCCTACTTTTTCTTGAAGTACATGTACATAGCCAGTAGAGGTCATGTTTATGTGTGTTAGGGTATCGATTTTGCCAATGGTTCAACGATTTTCCGGTTTTGTAACTGTTATGACGGTGTGGTATATTTTGTTTTTCATAACAAATTAATTGAATATTTGTTTTTATTAAGAAAATACATTATGTTTGTTTACATTTTAGTTGTAATCTTAATATTCAATTAAGAGGAATTCCCAATAAACACACATAACATTAACAACATTCTTCCATTTTCCGACAATGTTCAGTGTCAAGGAAATTGGTAAAAAAAAATTCTATACAAAAATACGAACATGGATATCAAATGTAGATTAAGCTATATTATCTATAATCATATTACGATAGTTGATTTAAAAAATCTTCATTCATATTTTATATGCATATTAAAACATAGCAATACGACTAATACAAACGTAGAATACGACTAATACAAACATAGCAATACGACTAATACAAACATAGCAATACGACTAATACAAACGTAAATACCAAATTTAGTTAGCACGACTCGTTTATGGAATGACCTTTATCTGGTACTCTCAAAATCAAAAGATTGGTCAACCAAATAAGTTAAAGGTTTGGGAGCTATAAAACCAAAGGGTCTAAATAACATAGCCAAAATCAGCTACGATCACCTATGGCTGAGGGAGGAGAACCTTAGTAAGGTCACCCATGTCTGAGGGAGGAGAACCTTAGTAAGGTCACCTATGGCTGAGGGAGGAGAACCTTAGTAAGGTCACCCATGTCTGAGGGAGGAGAACCTTAGTAAGGTCACCTATGGCTGAGGGAGGAGAACCTTAGTAAGATCACCTATGGCTGAGGGAGGAGAACCTTAGTAAGGTCACCCATGTCTGAGGGAGGAGAACCTTAGTAAGGTCACCTATGTCTGAGGGAGGAG
>MJUT01017464.1:552879-569498 GCA_002080005.1 Gigantidas platifrons | reverse complement strand
GGGAGGAGAACCTTAGTAAGGTCACCTATGTCTGAGGGAGGAGAACCTTAGTAAGGTCACCTATGTCTGAGGGAGGAGAACCTTAGTAAGATCACCTATGTCTGAGGGAGGAGAACCTTAGTTTTTATTAATAGTTACATTATTTAGGAACTGTAATGGGACCGAGAACTTCTTCAGCTTGAAGGGGCGTCCGTCGTTGTGCGGGATGTAAAAATTGACAACCAACCCGTCATTCGGATGAGACGTAAATAAAACCGAGGTCCCGTGTTGAGAGATTGCCACCCTCTTCGCACGTTAAAGAACCCAGTGTAACAGCTCATTATGAGTATTATGGTCATGATGAGTGGTCCATAAGAGACATGTTACACTGGCAAAATTCTCCGTCCCTACCCATCACATTTCTTTGTTTCGAGTCCCGTGGCGTTTAAATTATTCTCGTCCTGAATATAGCTGAAAAATTGCTCACTGGACGTTAAATATCAATCAATCAATCAATCAATCAATGTAAATTTCAGTAACAAATATATCTAATAAACCATGTCAGTGCTGAAGCACAGACGACTGGGAGGATGATACCGTCAGGGACTAATTATATCTATTTTTGTCTTAATCATACTCAACCAAGACCGACTTCCTAACACGTATATAATGTCCCATATATTGAATACAGACAAAAAATACTAGAGACGTGAAATCAATTGTTCTATATATAGTACCTTATGTAGTTATGTTAAACAAAGTGTTTTGGATGTCTGACGTTATAAATCAAGGATTTCCCCCACCTCTGAAAGAGAAATTACTGTCATCTAAAAATAGAATCTAGTTTGTCCGATCCAATAGGAGCATCTGGTGGTTGTGCATGAAGAATCGCATAGATCGTGGGAGGTCAAAGAGTGTCTCGTTTTGGAAGAATGTGACATTCCTTACAGATTGAAGACAACTTGATGCAGCTCATAAGGGGCAACAATTTTGCTGGAAAGTTCGATGGTGCTGCGGTACAAGGCTTAATTTGCCGATCATCTCCATCACATTTCATATCGTATATTTTAGAATTTGTGAGTCTGCATCGTCATCTTTGAAACCGACGAGAGAACTCCGATGCGTCCGTGCAACTTGTACTATGTAAGGGACGTAACTGTGAGATCACGTTTACAAAGTACCCGAGCCCATTCCATGTGTAAAAGACAGTTTGCAACCGCTTCTAATGAGCTGCAGCATCCTAGATATGGTCGTTGTAGGCCAATGGCAAAGCGGTAAAATTGTCAGACTCTGTCTATTATCTCTAATTCTACTTTAGGCACCTCGAAGATCCGTGCTACCTGATTTAATCTTTGTGACCTATTTTCCTGGTGATAACTTAGAAGTCGATGAGATGCTGAAATCCAATTTCTACTTTACGTTTATTTTGATTTGTATAGTGCTAACTCACTGCCACAGCAGACCGCGAGTGGACATGTCACTCCACTCGGACATATTATTGTGATTCCGATAACTCGTCTTTGTTCTTACTTTTTAATGGTGTGTGGTTCCACTCGACCAGCGTTCGAACACACGATCTACCGGACATCAGGAAAAAACGCTAACTATTACACCACAGATGTGGTTCATTTAAATATATCCAACATATTATTTCTGAAAAAATGAACGTAATCTAGAAAACATGAGAATAAAAATACAATGTATATCATATACCTATATTAATTTGTATAACAGGTTGTTATCCCCAGGTGTATTATGGTCGTCACTAGTGATGAAGTAATGACCCCGATACTCACATGAAATTAATTAATACTAGGAAATTAAACAGATATAATATACGCTAAAAAAAATGTAAACATATTGTTTGTCCATCGTACAGCATTGATAGCCCTACCGGGGTTTAACATTTTATAATTGAAAATAACACAGTGAAGCACGCATTGTGTGTACCACGCGGACAACCAACGACACAGTTATATCAATGAAATATTCAGAATTTATCTACTAGCTATTGCAATGTACAACAAAGTGACCAAGACATTAATTATAGGGTTATCAGTTATTCACTAGTTTAGAAACCGTCATCAATAGTTTTGACGTTTTATTTCTTTAAGAATTTGAGGTCTCAAATAATTAAGATTTTGGTGGTTCAATCTTTCGAATCCACGCCTCTGTGGTGTAATGTTTAGCGTGCTCGTCTCGCGTGCGGTAAATTGCAGGTTTTATTCTAATCAAGTCAAGCGACTTTAAAATTATCCGCTAAAGCGGTATGGATTTCTTAAATCACTAAAACAGTTTCTTCCTCTCACTCCATACCAAAATGCAAAAATGTTACAAATTATAAAACTGTAAAGAATTACACATTACGTGGGTTATAGGACGAATGTGTAGAGTCCAATGAACTTCCGAGGGAATCCCAGTGTACAAGCATTTTTAAACATGTCTACTTTATTACAATGTAATCACCGCGGACACCCAGGGATATAGAAATAAGACCTAGTTTTTCCTCTGTGGGATACACCTCCTTCCCCGAAGGGTTCGTCTACTGATCGTGTGGGGTGAATCAAATACACAGTTCATCCTTAGGGAAACGTAAGTGTGTGTCGACTCCGAACAGCTCCTAAGGAACAACAGTTTGTTAGGAGTGGTCATTTGTTGTCCTTTACATGGCATGTTTTTTTGGAATCAATTAGCGAGTTACGAAGAAATTGTCGAGTAAAGGAATTAACACCATTATACGTACAAATCAATGCAAAATAACGTAAGCTGGCACAACACGAACTCGCCCACACATGTGGTGATTTTTAGATATCTAACATTTAAATGTCATTTAAAATGTTGGGATAAAGGTACCAATAATTCAAACTTGTTAAACAAATTATTGAATCACATTTGGGCTCATTTATCTCAAATAGGCATATTTTCTTTGTTCTAAAATAGTTTTCCTTTTCCTTAAGATGGAGTCGTTCTGTTGTATTTGAGGCCAATATTATCTTTTCTAAATTCATGTTTTACGGAAAACCAACATAGTGTTTTCATTTGATTTTGCTCTTTGATTTACCCATCAGTTGATGTTCAGTCTGTTTTCACTTCTTGTTTACACAGGGATTCATGTTTTTTTGACATCGTTGGTTTTCTGTATTTATTTGTGTTGTTTTGTGTGTATAAACTTGACTGAATAAAATGAAAAAAATATACCACACCATCGAAACAGCTCCAAAATCAATCAAAAACGTAGAAAGAGGCAACATCCATACCCCTAACAGAAATACATGTATACATCACCGCTCACTTTCCTCTATTGACACACGAACTTCAATCAAAAGTGGCGGAGTTAAAATAGTTGTATGGGCCCAAACCTCCACTCCTAGTGAAATGATGCGGTTATGTTTTCCACATGTGGTAAAATGCCAACCCTGACATATAACAGGACGATCAGCCAGTTTGTTACTATATATACATTCTACTCTTATTGTTTTTGGTGTTTAAGGCTACTTTAAAAAATACATTTCAGTTGAGGAGGTTATACAGTTTTATAGTCTGAAGAACCTGATGATAACTTGGAAAAAATCCATAGACCTGTCGCAAGTCGCTGGCAAAATTTATCACTTAAGTTTGCATCGTGTACGCCTCGATTCTGCCTGAAATCCAACTTTTAGTGCTGATGCATTTATTTCATTGGTATGTGTAGATTCAACTACCATATGATCACGGATACGGCAGCCACCTACTGAAATTGAAAATTTCAGAATTTGTCTAAATGTTCATAACAGCAATAACATGTACCCCCTTTTTAGCCTCAAAGTGTCTATTCATGCACATTCAAAAGAGTGACAACCACTGACAATTTCAACGTAACGGCAGTAGAAATCTACATCAGCTTTTAATAGAATACCTAATTAGCTGTGAAACCCATGAAGACTTGGTCGTTTATTTCTTAACAGGAAAATTGTTATGAATGGAAAATTGTATCTGGGAAACATGCTGACGTCATTGTTATTCCAGATCAATGGGCACTTTATAAATATAGTAATGATTTCAATCAATTGCTAGTTGAAGCTTTAATATAAAATGAAATTATGAGAAATACAATTTAAGACCGCTAGTGAACTTCCATTTGAATAAAACTAATTTTATACGAATTAGAATAATTGTTTATACTCATAAGAAGTCCCTTGAGCTTTTTGTCAATTAAGTTGTTTACTGAAATATCTTAGTTGCGTGGTTTTCTAGCGTATGTCATTATATTTTCTAATTCAAACAATGTTCTGTTCTTTTTTTATCACAAATGGTGAAAAAACAATAATTGCATGTAATCTACCTTTACTTTGGTAAAAAGCAGAAAATAAATAATTCAAATATATTATTAATTAAAATGTTACAAATAGATTAATGTGTTCTCTAAATTGATATATTGATTTATTAATGTTGATAAACAAGTTACATGAGTGAGCAAGTAATTATTGTCTAACGCCAAGTGAGAAGGCACCGTCGTGGCCGTGATCGTATGGTAGTTGGATTTCCAATTACCTGTACCATCAGTGCCTATTACCACTAAAGTTGTGAGTTCCAACCCCGTTCATGGAGAGGTGTAGTCGGTACAACATTATGTGATAAAGTTTGTCAGTTACTTGCGACATGTCGGTGGTTTTCACCGGGTACTCCGATTTCCTCCACAAATAAAACTGACCGCCACGATATAGCTGACCTATTGTTGAAAGTGGCGTTAAACACCATAAACCAAACCAAGTGATCAATTGTCTAATCCCAAGAGAGTAATTGTTGTCTAACTCCAAGTGATTGATTGTTGTCTAACCCCAAGTCAGTAATTGTCTAACTCCAAGTAAATAATTGTTGTCTAACCCCACGTGAGTAATTGTTGTCTAACCCCAAGTGAGTAATTGTTGTCTAGCCCCAAGTAAGTAATTGTTGTCTAACCCCACGTGAGTAATTGTTGTCTAGCCCCAAGTAAGTAATTGTTGTCTAACCCCAAGTGAGTAATTGTTGTCTAGCCCCAAGTAAGTAATTGTTGTCTAACCCCAAGTAAGTAATTGTTGTCTAACCCCAAGTAAGTAATTGTTGTCTAACCCCAAGTAAGTAATTGTTGTCTAACCTCAAGTAAGTAATTGTTGTCTAACCCCAAGTGAGTAATTGTTGTCTAACCCCAAGTGAGTAATTGTTGTCTAACCCCAAGTAAGTAATTGTTGTCTAATCCCAAGTGAGTAATTGTTCAGTTATACCATGGCATGAACAAGCTATATTTTAATGATAAAACAATTAAGAAAAAAGTTAAATTGTGAGTGGTGGTTGTTAAACTAAAGCTTTATATCTTTCTTATGTATTCCCGCGAATTTTTACTTCGTTGCTTTCTTACTTGAACGATGAAAGTGAAAAACAAACACACCTCTGTCGGACTGTCGGACTAACGGGCTGTCGAATTATAGCTACGCTCCCCATTTTGTTTATAGAAAAACAATGTTTTAAAAGACATACATCCTTAGATCGATTGACATCCGGCACTGTATGTTGTTTTAATGACGCCTCTGGAATATATTTGTATTCAATTAGATATAACTATTTGTAACTTTATACAATAATTGGCAACTACAAAGGAACAAAAATCGGGAAAACCCTGTTGTTTTAATGGCAAGCGTTCTTAACCGTAAACTAATTGTTTTATTAGGTAAGGCATTGTAATTCTATTTGTAGTATTGAAGC
This sequence comes from Gigantidas platifrons, assembly GCA_002080005.1. NCBI lineage: Eukaryota > Metazoa > Mollusca > Bivalvia > Mytilida > Modiolidae > Gigantidas > Gigantidas platifrons. Next base: position 563,801 of record MJUT01017464.1, on the reverse strand, counting down.
ATAATTATTGAATATTTGTTATATCTTGACCGAATTTTGAGAATGTTTCATAGAATATTTTTATGTTGCAAAACTCAGTCTGGGAAATAAACCCCATCCTAGATTTCGAAGCATGTAAAAATTGCTTCTGGCCTTTAAAATGCCGTAGTTTAGTTTAATCATATTTTATTGTACATAAACAATAGGATTGGAAAGCAAGTTATACAAACATAATAACATTACTTCCGTTTTTCATTGAAACGTTACAATATGATTGATTATGAAGTGGTCACATGATTATAAAAGAGATGTTTCACATCCCAATGAAACTCAAACCCGAACTTGCACGTGCCTCCATGACGACGTCAGATGTAAACAATCAATGGCGTAGTAATTTCCAACAGCAAATAATCTAACACAAATAAAATTCACAACGAAAAATTCAACTATATAAAATTTTGGTGTGATTTAAATATAATTATAAGAATTGAATGCATTCTTTTGAAGTTTCATTGGGGGTATGAAAGAGTTGATCGAAGCACATTTTCAACACGAAGCGCGGTAATTCATTGAAAATGTACTTCGGTAAACGCTTTCATACCCCAATGAAACTTCAAAAGGATGCATTCAATTCTTAATTATATGAGGTACCATCTCCTTACAAAACATACACATGAATTAATGACAGCAAAACAAAACACTAACATTTTAAAATTTTGACAATGATAAGAAGAAAGTAAGAAGTATAGGGCGAAACAAATGACGTAGTGAGAATGCCAGAATACACAAAAAAAGGTTAATATTTTGATAATCTTCAGTATAATGTATGGAATTCTTAGGGGGGGGGGGTGATTAAGTATTTATTTCGACTTTGACAAGTCGAAGATTAAATCTCAGATAATATTACAGACAACAAGATATTGTAAGATTAAGAATATAAGTTATATTCTTAATCTTACAAATATCTTGTTGTCTGTAATATTATAATCCACTGTTATCAGAAAATCGTCCCTTTGACAGCTAAAAAGTGCATACAAAAACGTACATTACAAGTATTAAACACTACATACATTTTGCTATAATTGCTTAAACAAGTGCTTTCGTTTAAGAGTAATGGTCTTTAACCAAAATATTCTGCGTTGCTAGTTAATAATTATTGTAGAATTAATGTATATCGTGTTCGTACCTTTTGATTGGACAAGAGCACTGTCACGTGTTTGTTTTTGATTCGTTCATAACTCGATGAACTTTTTCGTTTTTGATCCGTTCATAACTCGATGAACTTTTTTGTATAACCAGTATAAACAATATGGCGGCCGCCGACAGGAAACTACGATAGTGTCCGATTGAAAGTAAGCCTGAAAATCAGTTTAATAATCAAAATAGGGAAAAGATTCACGTGGAAGAATTATAAGTATTAAACGGTTCTTTTCATGAGTTCATGCATGTGTTTACAAACGGTGCCGATACAATCACAAACTTTACATTAACGTCCTTCGGACGTTTATTCATTTTGTGATTGCATCGGTACCGTTTACACATGCATGCACTCCTGACAAGAAGCGTTTAATCCTATAGTAATCAGTTAACTACGAGAATTCATTGACACTGCTATTGTCCTGTTAATACTTATGGTGTCGTTCATTTTTATAGCATGTGGACTTTTTGAGGGGAAGCAAATCTGTGCAACAATTGTATTGTACATATCTAAATAGCCGTTTGAGATCCAATTATTAAGAGGGAATGTGTTGAGATCCAATAAAGTGGTTTAACCTAGCAACAGTTGTGTGCCTGTCCTCAGACATTTCAATATGCATATGTAGTGGTCTTTATTTTGTCTTCAGTGATTTAAGTACTTAAAGGTATTCGTTCTCTTTTTCATAAGTTGATTTAGTTGCTGGGCACCACTGTTGACATATTTTTTGCATAATGCATGTAAGTGGCAGCTTACCGCATTTCAGTAAACATTGATGACAAGTTATTTATGTTCCGTAATGTTTTAGTAAGTGACGTGGTATGCTAAACGTTGTGCATATAATCAAATAACGTCAGCAAAATAAAATAAATGCATTAAAAAAGCCTATGTTTAATTTCTATATTACGTGTTTACATGTTTTCTTTCTCCATTAAATCCCATTTCAAACACTATTACATATGAGGGCAATGTATTGAACGGTTTGACTTTGCATCTAGGAAAAATTTTTAGTAGATATATTCTTCCAAATAAAGATGACATATCTCAGATGTTCAACATGTTCTAATACAAAATCCCAGTGGAACTAGTTTCTTCTCTGCTGTATGTATATATCTTAGTGGTATAGTAGATGATTTCGATATTACCACTATAAATGTCCCACACCTTGACAACAATTTGCAGGTATTCCCTCATGAAATGAGTATATGCATCCCTTACGCTATAGCTCATATTCGAAGATTTTGCAATGCCATCGTTTCCTACCCACTATACTTGGTTTTCATTGTTTTGTTAGGTCTCCTTGTTCTTTTTTTTTTTCTTTTTTTTTTCTTTTTTTTGCTTTGTTTTCCAGATGCCAAGATCTTGTAGGGAACGTTTTCCATCTCTTCTATAGAAATGACGGAAGACATTATTGACAATATGATGTAAGAATCGTACAGGACAATTGAGACTGAGATTATATCTGTTGAAAACATTGGTAGTATATTGAGCTGTCAAATTAATCATATCGGAGGACTGACTTCAGTATATCTGTCTACAGACGTGCACACAAAACGCCACACAATTTGTAATAAAAATGTAGATATCTAATTGGGGGCGCACGATACTTTTCTGCTTAAATCACCATCATATATTTAGTTTGTTAGTCATTTCAAATCATAAGACTTATAAAGGATTGCCCATTATCTAGTTCTATATATAATAACTGTTGAATTACCATTGTGTTTACAAATAAAGAATGATTTATTGTCGTTATACGTGAATGGGGCAGTATTTTATTTATAGTCACGACTAGGAGAAGTATTTTAACTATAGTCATGACTATGAGATGTTTGCCAACAATAAATTGTGTACGTAAACAGGTCACTGTGATGGACATGTGTTTTATTCTCCACGAATAAAAGAAGGATTGTGAATAGCTTTTGAACACCTTGTACTACTGGGGGACTAATGGCAATACACCTGTAGCATTAAATACAGTGAAAATGTTTCTCTAATGTATGACCAGGACACTCATTTACGTCCGGTTCTTAGAGTGGGTTTTGTAATCGATATATTTCATGCAATGAGGTCTCCATTTGGAGAGTCTAAACGAAGATGTGAACTAGATGCTTACCTGTTCTTTGTACGAACAAATCATAAGCTATTGCTTTTATTGTTGGTCGTTGTCAGTTACTTGCGACAGGTCTGTGGTCTTCTACGGGTACTCCGGTTTCCTCCACCAATAAAACTGACCGCCGATATAAGTGAAATATTGCTGAAAGTGGCGTAAAACACCATAACCATAACCCCATATTGTTGGTCGGTAATATAAACCGAAATATGTTTATTCGTTCCTTATATTTAATGTATTGGAAAAAATATAGTCTGAACTTTTTTTTGGGGATTTCCAATTTGGCTTTGAGCGTACCTGATGAAGGTTATTCTAGAAAAGTGTCGTGTGCACTAAATTAGATATCTACGTTTTTATTATATTATTTTCGGTAGGAAATACTTTACAGTTACCAGTAACTGCACTCTCCGCTGTATAAAATGCAATAATATACCAAAGACTGACGAGTGATCAAATTCCTATTCACAATAATGTGTCTAAAGTCTAAATGACAGATGTATCATGTCCATAGCTCTCTCCTGGATAGTCTTTATCGGTTAATTTTGAGAATTTATTGATGGAATAAACAAAAAAAATAACAACACGCAAAACAACAATTATTTATAGACTGATTTTAATGCGGTTCACTTAACAGTTTGTCGATATTGAAGAACAATTTTATTTTTATTTCATTGGAGTAGTGATATTCATCAACCAAAATTACTGGAGAGAAAAAAAATCTATTTTCGAACATAACGTCCGCAAATCAAAGTCTATTTGTGTCACGATCGTTTTCTTCTTTAACGGAAACCAGATCAAAAGTTGAAGAACAAATTACATTTTATACCAATTAAGGCGGAATAATTTATATAGATCTTATCTTCCGCTCTACTTTTTATGCGGCGTAGTTGTCGATTTCAGATATTCATCCATAAATAAACAAAAGCCGGAATTATTTCCAAAAATAGACAATATTACGTATAAGCTGTAATTCTATCATTTACGAGTGATTTGCGGGGTTTTAAAGGTGATATTTCTGTGACTTCAATAAAGTTTGCGATAACAGAAATAAATACGTTAGTTAGAATTGGTCCGTGAAATCAAGGAATCGAACAGTACAAAATAGCAGCACAGATCTATACAAATATTGATTTTCTAACCACAAATACCACAAATAGAAATGCAAAAAACTATCAGTTTATTCATCTTTTAAATTAACGGAAACACGATTCTATCTCCGTAATTGTCTTCTCAATTATACACACAGTTCCATTCATGTATTCTTGAAAGTCGGATAGGCATCAAACGTATTTATCTTCAGAAGATTTATATTTTTAACAAAAGACTATAGCGGAATATATAATATTAATTACAAACACGACAAGATAAGGTAACAGGCAATAATTACAACTATCACACTGGTATGACAAGGCAGCTAGTCAATAACTTACATGAATATATATATACACGTATATTATATATCTTTATTTCTCAATAAACCATTGCAATGCATAGGTATAGAGAATACAATGTGGAATAATTGAATGATGATTTGTTGATCTGTTTTAACGTAAATTAGCCAATATTACAGCTAATTCCAAGGCGAGAACAAGTTTACAAAGGATAAATGATATATGGGTTAAAAAGTTACACCGATATGGGCATGAGTGTATATTGAAACATACAAAAAGAGAGGATACTGGACACTTGGCGCATTACAAAATCGTGCAAGCTGTCATTTTATTGGCTCTACTTTGCGTTCCATATTTAGACAATTTTTTTATTTTTAACAGTGTGGTTTTTGTTATACTTATAACATATCTTGCAGTTCTATTAGAGTCTACGATGATATGGCATTGATGACTGTCTTTTTGGTTTTATTTTTATAATTGGTCCTTAATAAGCAACATGTCTTCAATATATGAATCATATACTGTACATGGTTCTCCGGGCGACTGATATGCTGTGTCCTCTTGGTGCGGGTGGGAGGGGTGTGGCTGTCATGGTGGGAGGGGTGTGGCTGTCATGTTATAATAAAGAAAACAATCCCGTGGACAACGCATTGTACCTGCTACATAAGACTATAACGTTATCCCCTAACCAGCTCTTTATTCTTTCCTATCTTTTACTATAACGTTATCCCCTAACCAGCTCTTTATTCTTTCCCATCTTTTACTATAACGTTATCCCCTAACCAGCTCTTTATTCTTTCCTATCTTTTACTATAACGTTATCCCCTAACCAGCTCTTTATTCTTTCCTATCTTTTACTATAACGTTATCCCCTAACCAGCTCTTTATTCTTTCCTATCTTTTACTATAACGTTATCCCCTAACCAGCTGTTTATTCTTTCCTTTCTTTTCCAGTGTCAGTCAGGGGTCGTTGTTCCATTCCTCGTTCGTTTCTATATAGTTTTTTGATATTGATGAACTTGTTTTCGCCCTTAATAAGCATGATATATTTGCCGCTAGACTTTACACATGCAAGAATGGAACACGATGCATCTGTTGCTTTCCCATTTGGGAGGATGTCTCAATCAACCTTAATTATATGTTTGTCAAGTTCATTGACATTATATTCCATTTAATTGCTTATTACTTGTATCTCAGTTAAGGTGTTGTTTCTTTCGTTTCTTTTTTGCTGAGCTGTCTTATTTCAAATTCCTTCGATCATGGTTACATGACAGAAAAATGTTTACATTGGGTTCATTCAGTTCAGTACTTAAAAAATTATATAAAGACAATTTTGGAAACGATTTTTATTCTCATGTCTTTTGTGTTTATTAGGTATCTAACAACATAGATATGAATCATAGTCTAAAGTAGACAGGACAAGTTACTTGTACAACAACGTAACATACAAATTACTTTTATCTAATGATGAATGTTATAAAAACAAGATTTATTTTACTATAAGTACAATTAGGTCACGGTGACTGATTGTTGTTTTATGGTGTTCATCACGAACATCTGCGGTCATGACCAGAGGTTCATGACTCCGCCATTTAATCAAACAGATTTGATTTGAATGTACCGAAACGTTAAAAAATACAGATCTTTAAGTGAACCTATACCCCCCCCCCCTTTAGCAGTCGTAGACATGAACCTATGCAATTAATGCCTATCACCACTGAAGTTGTGGGTTCGAATCCCGCTCAGGCGAGGTGTACTCGATACAACATTATGTGATAAAGATTGTCAGTTAGTTGAGGCAGGTCGGTGGTTTTCTCTTTGTACACCGGTAAAACTGACCGCCACGATATATATAACTGATATATTCAATATTGATGAAAGTGTCACTAAACACCATTAACCTAACCTACACAACCTTCCTTCGGCCTCCTACCTAAACACCATTAACCTAACCTACACAACCTTCCTTCGGCCTCCTACCTAAACACCATTAACCTAACCTACACAACCTTCCTTCTGTCTCCTACCTAAACACCATTAACCTAACCTACACAACCTTCCTTCGGCCTCCTACCTAAACACCATTAACCTAACCTACACAACCTTCCTTCGGCCTCCTACCTATTTTCCCCCATTAATGAATAACGCATGTAATTTTATCCTGTATAGAAAAAAACTGCTCTTAACGGACACCTTTATATACAGGTTTGACTTTTAAAATCTATTAGATAGATTAATTACCTACAAGTATACATCTTGTGTAATTGCAAGATTGATTGATGTTGTTGTTGATTATCGTCAGTTGAGAAGTAAATTTCTATATAAAGAGAAATTCTCGATAGAATCCCGCGGTTTAGATATATGATCTAATTTCGCCCCTGAGGAGTACACCACCTCCAAAAGGTAAGTCTGCTAGTTGTTCGGAATGAATAAAATGTACAAATCGTACAATGGACGGGATGTAAATGTGTGCCTCGTTTTCAGATAATGCCACCCTCCTTGCACGTAAAAGACAACTTGAAGCAGCTAATAATGAGTAAGTTGTTAGGAGTGATTGTTGATGACTAGTTGACAGACATAGCAATCTGACTCTATACGTCATCGTCCATTGTTCTTGCAGCAATTAAAACTTTCGTTAATAGGTGTCACCTTTTTACTTACATACATGTACTTGAAGTTTACGCTTCTGCATTGTAAATATTAAACTTTGTTTGAACTTTGGTTTTAGTGGTAGGGTTCGTGTTACTCGATCTTTAGTTTTATATATACATGTATACAGTCCGACAAAAGTCAAGCACCACCTGACTTGTTTCAATAATATATTTTCTAATAATGAACTTATTTCAAATCGGTTTGCTGTTTTCTTTACCTGTACACACATACTTACTTACATGGGAAACAGGTTATTGATCGATTTTTATTTATGTGTATATGACAGGGTGTGTAAAGTGCCACGTGTACTTTTCAACATTTGTATTTGCGAACGAAATCTGATTTTTTTTGTGTAGAGTTTTAAGTTTCATTTTCTATTGGTTTGGTATGGTGCGGCGAAAATTAACCATGCCAGAAAGGTGGCAAGCTGTTGGCATGCATAACGGTGGTTTTAGCCATAGAAGTGTGGCAGACCACTTTAGGGTTAACCATTCCATCATTGTACGACTGATGCAGCGTTTTCGTCAAACGGGGAATGTTACTGACCGTCCACGTGCAGGTAGACCTCGTAAAACGACGCCGAGAGAGGACCGGCTCATATCCAGACGGACGCGGCAACGGCCGTTCAGTACAGCTGGTGCACTTCGTGGTAATTTAGCGTTTGGAGGCCACATTAGCACACGCACTGTAATCAGACGCCTCCACCATCAGGGAATGCGAGCGCGACGACCCATAAAACGTCCACAGTTGACATTACGTCATCGCCATGTCGATTTGACTGGTCACATGATCATTTGGGGTGGACTATTCGCACATGGAGACGGGTCCACTGGTCTGATGAAAGTCGTTGTTTGCTACGCCCTACCGACGGTCGTGCAAGGGTTTGGCGCCAACGAAACACTTTATTTCAGGACAACCACATTTTGGGCACAGCTGATTTTGGGGTGGGAGTGTAACTGTCTGGGGTTGTTTTTCCTTTTACTGTAAGTTGGACTTGTACGTTCTTGATGGTAATCTGACAGGCCAAAAATACCGTGACAATGTGCTCGCTCCACGCGTAGTCCCCCATTTCGACAATCATGCGTTGGCTAACAGGCCAATGTTCATGGACGACAACGCTAGGTCTCATAGAGCCCGAATTGTACAACATTTTTTACAGCAAGAGGCTGTTCAGACAATTCCATGGCCTGCGATGTCGCCAGACATGAACCCTATTGAGCATGTATGGGACTTTATTGGCCGAAAAATTAGCCAACGCAATCCAAAATGTCAAATTATTGACGAATTAAGAACTGCTATCTTACAGGAGTGGCAACAGTTCCCCCAAGAACGGCTTATGCGTCTTGTGCGAAGCATGACGAGGCGTGTTACAGAACTTCACAATAAACGCGGCGGATATACTCGTTATTGATTTTTATGCCTTACACATACGCACAATAGATGCATTTAAAAGTTCTTAAAATCTGAAGACTCTGCATTTTAATGCAATGTTAAAAACTTCCATCAAAGACAAACTGGTTTTACGCTTTTCCAGCGCCTGTTTTGAACCCCATTGTTGCCACGTCATAGTCACGTCTTTCAGGATGATAAATACTTCGTAGATTGGTAATTTTAGAGCCCTTGGTGTAGTCTTTTAAGAAGTGTAAGAAAAATGGTGATATCTATTTTATTGTTTTAACAGTATTGATGTAAAAAAAATATATCGATAAAAATATAGGGTGGAGTTTAACTTTTGTCGGAGTGTATATATATGTTTTGTATATGGTTATTTGTCCTTTTATACTTTTTCTTTTGGCCATTGTGTTGTCTGTTCTTCTTCGATATACGGATTCTAATTAATCGTTTGGTATCTACAAACTCTTCTTGTATCTGCATGCTTCCAATATTTTATTGTTTGTTTTTGTCAGTTTGAAAGCTTATTGTGAGCTTATTATTTTTTTGTTAATATGTCTTGCATAATTGTAAAAAGCTTATCTTATGGTGTTTTATGAACTTGCAATTATGAAAATAGCTGACATACGTCTTACTTATTGTTAAACAACAACCAATGAATGCATCATAAGCTTGTAAACAACACATACGTAGAATGTGGCACCTATAATGATGCTGACGCTAAAGTCTTGTATGCCATGAAATAATGGATGTAATAGTAAAATGTTTCTTGTGAACTCAGTTAACTCAGAGCATTGAAAATGAGGTTTTTTAGTGAAGTTCGTGTTGCTCGATCTATTGTTTTCTGTGTAGTGTTTTGTATTTTTTCTTTTGACCATTGTGTTGTCTGTTCTTTGATTTACGGCTTCTGATAGCCCCTTTGGAATCTTCAAACTTTTCTTATCCTTAACGAGCATTTTCTTTTTTGAGAGATCCAATGGTTCTTATTTTGAGAGATCCAATGAAACAATGGTTCTTATTTTGAGAGATCCAATGAAACAATGGTTCTTATTTTGAGAGATCCAATGAAACAATGGTTCTTATTTTGAGAGATCCAATGAAACAATGGTTCTTATTTTGAGATATCCAATGAAACAATGATTCTTATTTTGAGAGATCCAATGAAACAATGGTTCTTATTTTGAGATATCCAATGAAACAATGATTCTTATTTTAAGAGATCCAATGAAACAATGGTTATTATTTTCCTAATAGCATGATAGCTTCCAACATGGAAGTGTTTCGAAGTTATCGAGTTTTCATATTGTTTTTGCTACGCGTTGCCCTATAGAGGCGACTGGCTTTTAAAATAACGACAAATTATTTATTTTGAATAAGCATAACCCTGAGTGCATTTTGAGTTATATGTTTACCGTTTCTTAATAAATAAACAACTATCAGATATAGGAAATGTTTTGAAAATGAGAATGGGAAATAACCATTAAACAATTTTATAGGAGCTAAACTTTCATCTTAATTGTGAAATATGTTTTCTTCATCTAAAGACCAGATATGATGACCATGAAACAAGAGACAATTAAATTTGATAGGTTCATTCACCAAGATGAGTAGCTATATAAATAGTGTTGACCTCTCATCATTATTGTTTATGTATTATTTACGGCGAGATGGCATCAGGTTTTTATTGTGGTAATCATCTTAATAAAATATGGTTTTCTGCACTACATATCTTTAACGAGATATAATATATAGTTTAAATCATTATTGTTTATATTAACGTTTTTATCATGTGTTTGTGTCAGGTATACAGTTATTATTATTTTTTGTTAATGAACAGTTATAGTGGAAATAATATGTATTTACGCGAAAATTAACAATGGACAAAATACGAACTTTCATGGTCTCAGTCATAAGATATCACAATTAACCTTTGAACGTTGGACTTCCGTCAATTATTGTGATAAGAGACGTTAGAGGATACAAGAGGTCATCAGAATCTACACGTTAGAGGATACAAGAGGTCATCAGAATCTACACGTTAGAGGATACAAGAGGTCATCAGAATCTACACGTTAGAGTATACAAGAGGTCATCATAATCTACACGTTAGAGGATACAATAGGTCATCAGAATCTACACGTTAGAGGATACAAGAGGTCATCAGAATCTACACGTTAGAGGATACAAGAGGTCATCAGAA
>MJUT01017464.1:524460-536035 GCA_002080005.1 Gigantidas platifrons | reverse complement strand
GAGTGAAGCGACATGTTTACCAGAGGAATGTTATTGTTGGCTCGTAATCAGGATAGTGTGTCTGAGTGAAGCGACATGTTTACCAGAGGAATGTTATTGCAGTGAGCTCGCATTATAGAAATCAAACTAAGAGCATTTGTCTAGTACAAAGCGGGCACCATCTAATGGACTGTAACTTGTTCTCACCATGATACAGCTGAAAATTGCTCATTTGGCTATCAACAATAACCACTCTGTCGTTCAAGTAAGAACAAGTATAATGCATAAATATCGTATTGCGCTCGACTGTTTGATTTGAACAAACTATTAAAAAAAAAGACCTAAGCTTAAAAAATAAAGAAGTGACTGTAATCGTGAAATGCTTGATATATAAATATATGTGCGACAATATGTCAGGCAATTCCAAAAACAAAGAATTATGAGACGAGTTAGTTTTGTGGTTAGATACATTTACTGGTGACAAGTTATTACATTAAAATGTCTGACATGCAAAGCAATAGAGCAGTAGGTCACAAGGTAAGAGTGTTATACATTTTTGTTACCTGTCGGCGACAGGTATCAATCAATCTTAATGATTACCTGGTTAATTTCACACATCTCTGATGTGAAAAAGTGTTTGACTAACAAAATATGTTCATCTTTCATTTCTGAATGAAGAAAAAAAAAATGAGCATTTATGAAAAGATTAATTTTTTTGAGAATAGTCACTTTTTTAAGAAAGTCCTTGAAAGTGTTAAATAATATGAAAATATGAAAAAAAACACAATATCAGAACAGTTCCGAAATGCATTAGAAAAATCGTAGAAAAATGCAAAATTGATACCTCTTACACACTAACACGTGACCGCTCACTTGCCTGGTTTTGGTACAGGCACTTCAATAAAAATGGCGGGATTAAAGTGCTTACAACCTTAAAACTAAGGTTAGTATACATTGCTGATAATTTCTTTATGTAGTGTTTGATGTGACTTGTAACAGTACACACTCACACGTATTAACGTATCGGGGTGGTCACTTTCATATCTTATCGGCAGGGGTGTCAAGTTGAGACGTCAAAGAACACCTTATTCATATATTTCAAATTTCAGATATATATATATATATACTTATTCATAAAAAAAAATCGAGAAAGAAAACAAACAATATTTGTCAATTTATATCAGAAGAGTAAACGATTAATTCGAATTAACAGTCACAACTGGTCTCTAGGTTTCTCGGGTAGTTTCATGAACACTAGCTTGACAGTTAAGACTAGTACTTCTAACAAACAATATCTGCCAGAAAAATCGAATGTTATTCATATACTAGTTATTGAAGGTTAAACACACTTAATCATTTATTTTGAAGTCAACAATATCTACTCATCCCTAGTAGCACGAATGTAGGAAACTACCCTCTCCATTTTAACGGCTTTTGAAACTGAAATTAACACTTGGATTTCAGTCAAATTTATTAGATTTATGGAGTTGTTATTTGTTCTAATTTACATTAATATAAAGTTCACATGGCTCAACCTCGGGAGACGAGTAAGGGGAGTCCTCTCGATGAGGGTGTCAAGTTACGATGCAGAAAGCCTCACTGTGGACCATAGTTGGTTTCAAGCTTACACCGTACCACGCACCCTGCATGCATGCTCAAGATCACATTTGTAAACATTGAAAAAGAGTAGGCACATTGTAGCCTAAACGATTTGTTTTCATCTCTATCCAACTCTCCATACTTGTTCAGTGGCAGTCAAATGTCGTTTTCTACTTCTATATAGTTTTTATATATTGCCGAACTTGTTCTCGTCCGGAATGTACCTGAAATACTGGTCGCTGAACGTTAAGTAATAATCAATCAATATATTGTTGTTTAACGTCAAGAATACGATTATGAACAATAAATTATCTAGGTAAAGATTGGTTCTGGGGAAGACCTATGGGCGAATTTTATTTTTAACCTCAAAGAAAAGAGGAGATGGATGGGGTCTGGAAATTTAGCCTGGCAACGGGCCATCAATGAACATGCACTCCTGACAAACTGTTGATAATAAGGAGCTGGTGCTTGTTCTATTCAACGTCCCAGGAGCATGACATTCTCCATACACGAAGAAATCATTTACCTCCCTTTTATATAGGGTTGTAATCATATTAAAATTAGATTTATAACTACCTGTGCAATCAGTGCCTATCACCACTAACGTTGTGAGTTCGAATCTTGCTCAGGCGAGAAGTACTCGATACAACATTATGTAATAAAGTTTGTCAATGACTTGCAACGTGTCGATGGTTTTCTCTGGGTACTCCAGTTTCCTCCACCAATAAAAACTGACCGCCAAGATATAACTGAAATATTGTTGAAAGTGGCGTTAAACCGCATAACTCTATCCCTTTTATATGAATGAGTTGGATGATTTATTCTTTCCACACAACCAGAGAACGCCACTTACGGAAGGGTTATAGACCGCAGCGGATAAAATAGTTCCAATATATACTACAGCCACAGGATTCTCTCGATTAGTCTATGTTGGCTATCTTGTTCAGGTACTTTGCTTGTCTTGCTCACAAAGACGCTTAAATTATCTTGTTTTCTTACTCCTATCTGTTTTCCTATGAAACGTGTCGTTCACACTAAGTACTTTTTTATACGGTGATCTGTATGATATTCAGTACCACATATGGTTTGTCAGTGACTTACGACAGGTCGGTGGTTTTCACCGGGTATTCCGGTTTCCCCCATCAATAAAATAGACCGCCACGATATAACTGCAATATTATTGACAGTGGCGTTAAACACAATAACTCTAACCCTAACCCTACCACATATGGTTTTTTTTCTGTTAGAAAGTAAGTTGTTTCACCCGTTAGAAATTACATACGATGTATCATCCTTTGTTCTTAATCTAGTAACTGTCTTGACAACACAGGAGATGTCATAGGAAATTTACTAAGAAATCAATTGTTAATTACCAACAATGCATGTCTAAAAGTCACCTACGATACTTGTGGCTTTCTATTTTTCACAGCAGCATTATAAAAAGAACGTAAAGAAATGATTGGTCACCCAGTGTACAGGAAGGACATCATTGGTCACCCAGTGTACAGGAAGGACATATCAATAAAACACGCAAAACTGAAAATGAACACATGTTTGTTTATTTCATACCACAATATATAATTTTTTACGTTTATTAACACTATTAATACTACGATGATTTGATTATTCTATTCATATGTCCATCCTAGCATTAAGTCAGCTGTATTGATGATAGACAACGATTGCATTGGTTATGCGTTATGGTGTTTAACGCCACTTTCAACAATATTTCAGTAATATCGTGGCGAATAGTTTTATTGGTGGAGAAAACCAGAGTACCCGGAGAAAACCATTGACCTGTCGCATGTCACTAACAAACCAGATTTCATTGGTATATGTAATTTTCAAGCACCGTAAGATCAAGGTAAGGACGTTGCATAATTATATAAGTGATTGTATACAAATATACAATATATGTACATTGTCGGAAAATATATGAGTTATTTGTGCAAAACTTTAGAAACAGGTAGAAAAATTAGTATTTGGTGATTTTCTCTGGATTGTTTTGTAGTGAATGCAAATAAATTGTATATTATATGACAAGGTATGTATATTGTATCTATCCTGCAATGTCAAATTGTCCAAGACAACTTCAAATTTTGTGAGAAAGTTCAGAAGCTAGCGTTGTTCTAATCGTTCCAAGAGTATCCTTATACTGTTGCCATTTCTAACTGTCTGCTACATGAATCGGGTACCAGAAAAGTTATATGTTGGTCATTGAATGTAAATAACACAAGGCCTGTTCAAATAGAACGAACGCAGGATAAAGCACATCATATTGTCCGGTATGCCTAAAACCAAACCAAACATGTTTTTCTTTGTAATAATGTTGTGTAAATTAGTCTAGATTATTGCACAGAACAAGTACACAAAATACGTGCATTACAACATAAACAATAGTCTACGACCTTGTATTTAATCGTTTCTATATGAGGTGACCTAAACTGTCGTTTGAGTGTACTGTCAGTGCTTTGAGATATTTCTTTTATGGTGAATATAAAATCTTGTCTGATTGATCATAGTAGTTTTACAACATATTTATATAATTTATGAGACATAAAATTTGTTGGTTTTTTTTAGTTTTGTAGTACACAAAAAAACGTATTAATCATTTTCACGAATAAACAATTGCATCAATTGAAATTTACCAACAATAAAATGACCATAAAAACTACAAAAACCATAAGAAAATTTATATTGATTACGTTTATACATCCATATTTTCCTTAAATTTGTTTCTATTGACAGTTATGTCATGTTAAGATCTGCTAAATATCGTTTCTACTTTTACTTTTGATTTAGTATGCAACTTCCAACACAATGTCGCCTTGAAACGTGTTAAAAATGAGTCAAATTTTACCATTTTTCACTTTGGTGATCTATCTCTCTAAAACGGCTGTTCTGTTTAAACAGCCACGATAAGCGTGCTCGCATAGAGTATAGAAGATCATGTCTTCCATTCCCGATCGAGTAAAACAAAGAATTATAAAAGTAGAATTTGCTACTCCTTCGCTAAATACGCAGATTTATGTCGGAGTAAACAACAACACGTTAACATATTATAAAGTAAACATTGTCATCTCCTCATCAATGATGAATGCCTTGTATTTTTACAAAGGAAAAGATAATTTAATATTTTTCGGACTAATGGATCGTTAAGTATTAGGTCTTTGGACTACTGAGATTTCGGCCTACTGAATGGCATTTCGGTCTAAAGGGTATTCGGAATAAAGACGAAATTATCTCTCTGACTAAGCTCTCTCGATGATGCTAGAGTGATAAAATTCTCTATTGTTCTCTGTTTTAATTTATTGTTTACCCATATTTCTTACTGGTGTTAAGTAATCGCTTGTTTAAAATAACCAATATTGCTTCACCAATTAGAGAGGGTCTCCGTGGACGTGACCTTATAGTAGTTGAATTTACATATATAATCGATGTCTATCATCACTTTTTGTCAGTATGTTCAACTCCCCCACGACTTTAGTTACAACCGTTTTGGTAAAGAAAAGTCAGTTTTCTCCATCGACAAAATTAATATTCAAGATATAACTGACTAACATTGTAGAAAACCGACGTTTTAACATACAATAATTTAATCCAATCTTTAATGAGCTAAGTAAGCCTACCATGATCATTGAGAGGTGTGCTTGACTTGTGTCATTAGCCTACCATGATCATTGAGAGGTGTGCTTGACTTGTGTCATTAGCCTACCATGTAATTACCAATGCTCCTTGATCTTTCTCACCCCGAGCGAACCCGAGCGTGATATAAGAATATAACCTAGTGTTCCTCTCCTGGCCACAATCCCTCAAAACGGGCGTCCGCTGTCGTTGTGCGTGAAGAATCAAATGAAACATTTAGTCACCCTAATTTTCTCAGTAGTGAATTAATTAAACTGTTACATAGTTTGTCATAACAAATTAAATTACGTCAACAATGTTCAACAGTATAGATTATGCAACATTAAACATAGTAAATACAATTCAGCGAAACAGAGTAAGCAATGGTCAACGGAAAAGAGTGACTAATCGTTCAACAAAACAGAGTAAACAAGATCCAACAGAACAGAGTAAACAACGTTCAACAATACAGAGTAAACAACGTTCAACAGAACAGAGTAAACAACGTTCAACAATACAGAGTAAACAATCGATCAACAATACAGAGTAAACAACGTTCAACAATACAGAGTAAACAACGTTCAACAATACAGAGTAAACAATCGTTCAACAATACAGAGTAAACAATCGTTCAACAATACAGAGTAAACAATCGTTCAACAAAACAGAGTAAACAACGTTCAACAATACAGAGTAAACAATCGTTCAACAATACAGAGTAAACAACGTTCAACAATACAGAGTGAACAATCGTTCAACAATACAGAGTGAACAATCGTTCAACAATACAGAGTGAACAACGTGCAACAATACAGAGTAAACAACGTTCAACAATACAGAGTGAACAATCGTTCAACAATACAGAGTGAACAATCGTTCAACAATACAGAGTAAACAACGTTCAACAATACAGAGTGAACAACGTTCAACAATACAGAGTAAACACAGTTCATTAGTAGAGAGTAATCAACATTCAACGGTACCAAATATAAATACCATTTAATAGACGAATAAATCTAATTCTTGTAAGTTTTAATTATTAAATGCAACCCTTAAGACTGTTTATTTTTGGGGGAGGGGGTATTGTGTGTTTTCTAGTCTTATAAGAATCACATTTCAAATATTTGAATAATAGAAAAGGTATATTAATCAATAAAGAAATCTATGGAATGTGTAAGATTATACATTATAATAGTACATGTATTAATTATTTCATAACATCTGGGACATATTACAAATCTGGTAAAGACGTACGTGTTACCATGGTTTCTTTGTCTAAATAGGCGTGAACAGATTTATTTAAAGCATCTTGATATACTTTTGATCGGAAAAATATAAATTTGTTGGAATTCACTGAAATTAGATACATAAATGACATTGCTTCAAAGTTAAAGAACTTATATTAAAATAATTAATTAATCATTTTGATAATAATAATAGAACAAATAGCTATGTTCTGAAATAGGGTGTCCGATACATTTATGTCTCTGAACAGGTAATAAATTGTTTTGCAATAGACTGTTTGGAATGTTTCAAACTTTCAGAGGAAGACATCATCGTTTAGAATTGTGAAACCTTTTTAGCTAATTTTCAAGGCAGTATATTTGCTTTTCAATTAACCATGAAAACATTAACGATAATGGTCGCTCAATAATACCATACAATAAACACAACACACACCACTAGACATGTAAAACCTCAGGCTCTTAAAATAAGAAATGATAATAACAGACTCCAGTAAAAATCTTAACCCAACAGTTTGGGACATGCACAAAATTGTGGCGTATTTAGGCCGATTATTGTAATCCTTATTTTCTTGAGCCTTGGTGTTTAAATATAGATTTCCAACTGTTCCTGGAACTATCACCACTATGCAGTAACTACATATATGTATAGTACAACTCTTTATATTTTAATGTATACATTTCTTCCTTTTATTGGATACAAAAAATAACTAGTGTTCACACAGAATCAGTACTATATTGGTAGATCAGCCGAAGGTTCCACGAAGCATCTTTTCTGAAATTGTAATATCTATTTTATCAACATTCAAATCTGGACTTCAGAAGTACCGTTACACTAGCTGCCCTTATTGGTGGTGTGAATCAGATGTGGATCCTCAAGATAATATAAAGATCTATTGCAGTTCATTAAATCCATTTCTTTCTTCTATTAAAATACAAATAAAACATTTCACTTTCCTCCCCTGTTCACTACCACCCCTCACACTAAACATAAATCTCGATTTAAGGAATTTGTTCAAGCAAAAATAACCAGCGTAGATGTCAGTATCTTGTGTTAGGTGAATCACCCTGATTCTAACAAAAAGGTGAAACTGACATTTTCAAAATTCAGAACTTAATTAAATTCTTATGTGTTTGTTGGTCCTGATTTTCTGTATCGTATCTATCCAAAATGTGTTTGTATGAGAGGTTACAACAGACAGTCCACCATGTCCGCATCATACGTTGATCTTTATTTAGAAATTAATTATGGGGGTCGATTAAAATCAAAATATTATACGACAAATCTCCATTCCAACCGTGGTCATGTGCACTAAATTATATATCTACATTTTTATCATAGCAACATTCAACAGCTTCTATTAAACGTTTGAAGATACGAAAGTGGTAATCAGAAGCCGTAAATCCAAGAAGAAGGACAGACAGTGCAATTACCAAAGGCAAACGGACAAACAACGATCTACAAAACATTACACAATAAACTCAAGATCGAGCAACACATACGGAAATGTGTATGTCTCCATTAATACAATATTCCAGGGATTGTTCACCCCCTCTTGATATTTCGGCAGAGAATATTGTACAGATATTGTACAGGTATTCATGATTCGTGATTTTTAAAGTCATCGCTTCGAAGGTTTTACTGTCACCCCCGCGATCACCATCTTAAATTTGTTGATCGCTATATACGTAGCGTCTATCGTAAATTCTTTTCATCCCCTTTGCCTCCGTCATTCACATTTTACTGGACGTTTGACCATTCCCTGGGTAACATGGCTGGTGTCACATGTAAAGCAGTGGAGCATCTGGGTTCAGTCGCCGTTTTTTATGTGGTTTGTGTTGCTCATCTTTAGTTTTCTTGTGTTTCTTCACGCTTGTTATTGTTTGTCTTTGAATCTGTTTATTTCTGGCCACGTGTTTGCCTTCCATTATTGATTGAAGGTTTTGTTTATTCTATCGCGTACTGGTATCTTTTTGACATTTTCACATAAGATATACTTGTATTAGTAAATAACCTTTACATATTCTTTGACATTTTAATCAGTACAACCAATATCATTTTATTTGTGTATGCTCATATCATGACTCTGGTAATATTTTCTTAGCTCTAAAGAATTCTTTTTAAATGATCTACAATGTGAAGGTAGAGGAATCGTGATATTCTACACTTTTGTTTGTCATCAATTTACAAAGGATTATGATTTCCTCTGTTGAAAGTCGTGATAGGTTTTTTCGATCTTAATGCTGTTAAATATATGATAAGAATAAGACGACGACTATATACAGGGAGACCACGTCGGTGATGTAATGGTTAGCGTGCTCGCCTCGAGTGTGGTAGATCGTGGGTTCTATCCCCAGTCGGATCAAACCAAAGACTATAGATTGGTATCTGCTGTTTATCTGCTAAGCAAGCAGCTTTAAGGTATAAGAGCAAAGACTGATTGACTCGGAATCAGGATAATGTGTCCGAGATGAGCTACATGTCTGTCCGCAGATTGTTGTTTCAGTGAGCTAGCACTATAAAAATCAAGCGAAAGGTGTAGGTCTAGTACATCAAAATATATTTTCTTCTCGCCATGATATAGCTGCTAAATTGCTCATTTGCAACCACACACCCACTCACTATATATTATGTCTGTTATGTGTACCACAACACCACCAAATGTAAAGGGGGTAACGACAACGCTAAAAAAACAACAGATGACTTGGCGTTTGTATTTTTTTTTAAGTATAATTATGCAAGATTGCCATGTGTAAAAAGAAAATAAAATGGATAGTGTCTGAATAGTTTGTCTTACAACGAGTCATCAACGATCATTCCTAGCTAGCCTGTTATTCATTAGTGGCTACTGAAAGTTATGTTTTACTTGCAAGGAGAATGGCATTCTCCCATGCACGTGGTACTTATGTGCGTTCAGTTCTAAGAGCCATTTGTGTACTTGATTTCCCCGCGCAGCTAGCGGATACTCCAATGGGATTACATTCCGCAGCTGTAAATCCAGGTTATTTTCCTATACCGCAGTGACTTGAAATATACTTTTACCCAGTACAAGGTTCGTATTCCAAGCCAAAAGTGAAAAGCTAATTTTAGTGTTATATGTATTTGTAAAGAAAAATATTGAATAGCGTTTAGCATGAACGCAATCAATACCTATTGGTTTCTGATTGATTGATTGATTCTTGGGTTTCCTAACGCCTAAGACGAGACAAAATTTAACGGTATCTTAAAACTATACAGAAATGGGGGAGGAATGTGAAGAAAAGAACGACAACTTTTGACCGCCATTAAGTATAAGGAAGTAGGCGGTAGTTTAGTATGAATGTAATATATACCTACTTGTGCCTGTACGTATAATGTATTCATAGTCGGTGCACGAGTAAATGTTACAAATGTAATGAATTTCTGTCTATGAGTACAACTTTACTTAATGCGAATGAATGTTTCTGTAAGGATGAAGGGAGACAATCTACAAACATAATGACGATGACAATGACTGTGGCTCAAGCAGTACAAACGCATCTTGAGCTGACCATGACTGTGACTGAAGCAGTACAAACACATCTTGAGATGACAATGACTGTGACTGAAGCAGTACAAACACATCTTGAGATGACCATGACTGTGACTGAAGCAGTACAAACACATCTTGAGATGACCATGACTGTGACTGAAGCAATATCACGATGTACAAAGCCAATTCACGGTAACATTACTAAAGTGTAGACTACATATAGATCTTTGATTTGATGATTATTACATCCGTATTGAAGTCTAATACCTAATTCCCCTATTTCAAAAGTCCCCCTTTCAAAGCGTAAATGTTATTAATTAGTTTAGGATGCTTGGTTTGATGGTCAATTTCCTCTAAAAGGTTTCATTCAAATGACTTAGGGATTGGTTTGATCGAAATTGTTTACGTATAAAATTCTTATTTCGGTTGGTTTCTATATGTCGGATCGATTGTCATTTATATTCTTATAAACCTTTATTCAACTTGTGTAAAAAATAAACCCTCAAAGACAGCATTGCACTTTAATCCATAAATCAAATTAGTGGATGTACATTTTAAATCACCATGGCTATGATATTAGCATAGACCAGTCATATTTCATCTTACCATCATGGCATGCGTTTATTAATGAAATTGCCACACGTTAATGATTAATTTCTTTTGTTTAGCAGTGTTATACAATCGAAGTGGAAGACGGTTTAAACGGTGATGGTCAACAATTCAGGCATCAAAATTTAATCCCGCTCATGGCGAGGTGTACTTGGTACAACCTTATGTGATAAAGTGTGTCAGTAACTTACGACCAGTCGATAGTTTTCTCCGGGTACTCCGGTTTCCTCCACAATAAAACTGACCACCACGATATCACTGAAACATTGTTGAAAGTGGCATTAAACACTATAACCCTAAACAAAACGAACAATCACCACTCACCTAAAACCATTGAACAATCACCACTCACCTAAAACCATTGAACAATCACCACTCACCTAAAACCAATGAACAAACACACCAAGGAAAGGAACCACGACAGATTGCGTTGGAATTTCATTTCCTAGTTTCGGACAGGTACATAAATGTGGCACGGTTAAACCGGTTGATAGGATCCCAACCTTCCTCTCTTGGTGTTTTCACTTTTAAGTAGCCGGGTATTCGACTAATCCGTGATAAATTGACCTGAAAGTTAATACGACCGGACAATATCAATAATGATATACTAGTAATGAGAACATCCTGTATATATTCGGTAAAAACCTCTTTAGAGCTTATGTTGTACTGTTTTATTATGTGCCGAATCAAAATAAAGTTTTCTTATCTTATCTTATCCTGTATGATTACGTCCACCACGGGCATAAGAAAATGACTTATTTTTATCCATTGCCAGTTAAGACCAATCCGACGTCCTCTGGTTGTGATACAGGCAAATAAAATACACAACTAGCCCTTATAATGATACGTACATGATGACTGTCTCTAGCCCTAATAATGATACGTACATGATGACTGTCTCAAGCCCTAATAATGATACGTACATGATGACTGTCTCTAGCCCTAATAATGATACGTACATGATGACTGTCTCTAGCCCTAATAATGATACGTACATGATGACTGTCT
>MJUT01017464.1:507924-519272 GCA_002080005.1 Gigantidas platifrons | reverse complement strand
TTTACGTTTCAAACTGCAAGTCTTCATATGACGTCAATGACCTCATCTTGGTTATGTGCCAAAGTCATCAATAACATTTCGCGGAATTGTTTCAACTTACAATCGTATGTGTATGCACAACAAGGGACGTAACCATCACACTTATAGTTTTGCAAAAGTAGTTCCGGCGGGAAAAAACTGATATTTCACATGTGAAATACAGGAATTTATTTCACGAATAAATCCCCATAATTCACACCTATCTATATAATAATATTGAAAAATGATAAAACAATTATTAAGTTTGAAAAATTCCTTATTATTTAATAAAGCAGTTATTGACTTTTAATTTCAGTCTACTCATGACTATACGGACCTGGTCAATGATTGATTCACCTTGGCTGTTGGCCTCGGTCAATCAATCAATGATCAGGTCCGTATAGTCATAAGCAGACCTCATTAAAAGTCAATAATTGTATAATGTTGTATCACCATGAACGGGGTTTGACTCACAACTTTAGTGGTGATTTGCACTGATTGCACAGGTAGTTGTAAATCCGACTATAATATGATAACGACCACGACGGACCCAGGTTATTTTCAGCCTTCACAATATTTCAGATATTATTGTAACAATCAGTTTTATTCATGGAATTAACCGTAATATCCAATCAAAATCACCACTTTATCACATGAAGTTGTATCGAGTACACCTCGTCACGAACGGGAATCAAACTCACAATGTTAGTGATGATAGCCACTGATTATGAGTCCCAACATCCCCCACCTAATATATACACATGACGCTCACAATATCAGTTAATGACAGCAGTGGGTAGTGATTGCCTCTTTGTCTACACAATATACCGGTAGTATGATGCCCTGTATACGTATATAAATACAATTAAAGTCCCTTTGTATTTTGGTAGAACAAAATGTTTATTGTTTAAAAAATGAGCACCATCATCTTTAAAAAAAAAAAACAAGATTTTATAACATCATGATTCATGTTTTAGGTAACGTTTGAATATGCAATACACATACCTTGGTATGATATTATTTTGTGACTTGGGTATATAAGTTTTAGAAACTTGCTTGATTTTAGTCAGGTGTAGTTTGTTTGTTCCCACCAAGTGATCAATCTTTTCATATTTATCATGACAACAACAGTATTATATGTTTGATGATGATTGTACTAGACCACCAGGCTGAGCTGTATTTATACTGCATGCTCATTGATACAACAGTCTTCATGTAGACACATCTATCCACTAGGACACATTATCTAGATTTTGAAACAGTCTTTGTCTTGCATTTACAATGTAGCTGAGAAGAAGCAAAAACATATTTTAGTGTTCGGTTTGAATAGGTGTTGTAAACCACTATATCCATCTTCTAAACTCAAGGCAAACAGGATAACCATTTCAGTGACTAGGCAGGTTTTGTTTTTGTTTTTTTGCAATAAGTATATATTAATATTTGATGACAATATATACTTAACCAGAAATATTTCCATCTTAAATGAATAAATTGTCATGCTATAGACTCACCTATCTATATACCTAGTTATTCATGCACATTTGTGTTCAAGCAAGTTTGAGATTTCTGAGAAAAAAAAACTTTTATTGGTATACCCATAGTTAAACAATGTCCTGTGTGTGAAGAGTCAAATTGGACTTCTGATCCACACAAAAAAGGAAATGATAATCCAATGAGTTTTATTTACAGCTTTGATTCAATCTATTTCTGGTATCTGAGAAACAAAAATAGTTTTCATTTTCCTGCATGGTTCTATGTTGAAACTATGTTCTTCAGTGGAAGCCATCCAAACTACATGTACAATGGCAATGATGTTTACACTTCAGCATAAGTTTGAACTCTCAACAATTCCTTCAATTCCATCCAATGGTAATGTTGGTGGCCTATGTTGTTTCTTGTTTTATTACAATTTGCCAAAACTTCTTTCCCGTTTATTTTTCTAGCAGAATCATTTAAAATTCTTGTACGACCGCATGCAGGTTTTCCATTACAGACAGAGATTTATGTTCGAGATGTAATTTCATGAAAATTAAAGAGAATGGATGCACTTTTTACTTTAAAATTTGATAATTAGCATTAATTTATTCTTTCAATGTACTTCTCGTAAAAAATATTTGGACAAAAAAAAATCACTAATATCAACAGCATTATACCTTTAACATCATCCACATTCAATTAAACCAATAGATAAACTCAACTTCATTGCAACTGGACTGACAATATGGCATTAAATCAATTAAATTAATTGTTTCTTAAATTCTATTAACACTACATGTATTTCCTATCAACTCCAACGAGTGACAGTCTTGGACAATCTTGAACATTTGGATATGCAGAAAATCTTTAAAATTTCCATATCCAAAAGAAAACTTTGTAGAGGACATTGATGTCAAATTTAATTTCAAATGGTTCTGTGGTTTCAGAGTAGAAGACAAAATGGATGACAACTACACAACTGAAATAAAGAGGCCACCAGGTCAGATAAACTAATATTGTCTACCTCTATCCTTTATACTATCAATGGCAGTATAAAACAAAATAAAACATTGCTGTTATTAAAGTATATTTTATTTGCATTATTCATTAGTGAAGTCAAGTAACAATCAGTACAGTAGATAGTAAGACAAAAAAGCCATACAAATTGTCAATGAAATGATCTTATAATTCAAAGTAATGCAATAACCCTTAAGATAAAATGATAAAAAAAAAGAAAAATCAATTATGAAAATAGAAAGAAAAAAGATATGTATGGCAATATTCTGACCACGCAGACAAGGCTTAACCTACAACTTGTTTAGACATGAACCTCAATACATATTTAAATGTATTCTTGGTGAGACAATTATTTAAGGGTTCTTGTAATTGAATTAACCCCAATCTTGGACAACGTTTTCATTTGTTAATCAGTAAATCTGAGGTACACCTGGATGGACACAATTTTTTTTTCAGATTGCTATACCTACAATTTATTTTTACATGAAAAAAGTAAATGCTTCATCTGCAACAATAGAACCTTGGAGGAGCAAATGTATGTCATATTAGATGTCGGCACCTGAATTCGGACACCATTCTATTCCTACAAGATAGATTTATTTATTTCTTTCATTACAACCAATAAAACAAGGAATGTGGTATCAGAACAAAATGCTATTCAATGCCATGTTCTGACATCCTATGTTATGACATATGAACACTCACCCCCTCCCCCCAGAAACTATCTATTTACTTATAACCCTCCAGAGTTAAAGACACTATTAAAATAAAACATCTAGAGATATCAAGAGGGTCATTGTTTGAGGGGATACCATTAACAGGTTAAACCCTGCCACATTTTTGTGCTTGTCCTAATTCAAGACCTACATTTCAACCAACCTCTGTTGATGTCATTTCCAAGGTTTTACAGATGAGTGGATCAAATTTATTTGGTAAGTTCTATTTATTGTTGACAATTTCTGTTTTTATTTTAATTTTCAACAGGTTTCCTACTTTGACAACATGTTAACATAATATATATAATACAATATTTTACAATGAATTTTAAAGGCCTCAAAATAATGCTGCAGATAATGTTACCATATGATTCAGAAAATAAATATCATATAGATGTTAGTGTTCCTAAGTGAATTGAGAAAAATCAGGATGCTACACATACAAAACAGATTAAAGAAAATGTCTGATGTATGATATTTAGTTGAAAAAGAGATTTTACTACAAAACTACAGAGGGATCACAAACTAAGTAATATATGTCTTATACAAAATGTATCATCTTATCTTAATTATGTTTTAAATGGCACAAGATGGCAGATACAATGTCCTTAAAATCCAGCTTAGCTGTAACACTGTAATACTATTACTCTAACTAGATTATCATAGAATTGTATATAACCCTTTTTTATTTCGTGTTGTGCTTATCTACCATTCAAAACTCTTGCTAAGAATTAGTACAAAGCTCAAAATGAAATAGTGAAAGTTCAAATTATTTTATTAGCATGTAAATAAATCAAAGATAGTATATATGTATTTTATATTGTATTATATTTCAGTTATATTGAATCTGTCGGTTTTATTACAAAAATAACCCTGCTTTAGTCATAACTTTAAAAAAAACATGCTTAAAAATAATGAAACAAAATAGAGATTCTGCAACAACATATATTTAGAAAATACTACATTTGTTTAAAAAATAAAACCATGTAAACTTCTGAGACAAACAAATACATAAATAATATGTAAATTAAAGTCATCAACATAAAATGCATGGAATATTTGTAAATAAATGTATAGCCTGTCTAATCCAAACATATAACCTGTCTAATTTAACCATACAACCTGTCTAATCCAAACATATAACCTGTGTAATCCAAACACATAACCTGTCTAATCAAAACACCTTTCTATTTGAAAAAAATTAAAATAAAATGGTCCCAAGGTTTTTTTAGACAGGTTTCACTGTGTAAGCTGATGAAATACTTCTTCATTTCACAGGTAATGTGCCCTGCCACTCTATTTTACAATCTACTAAAAGTACAAGTATGAAAAGGAATGTATTTAATTCTTAAATAATTTCATTTGCTTCACAAATTACACAAGTAACACAATCATTAATAAAAACGAGAAAAAATGGACGGATACAGAAAATAGTATTTTATCAAAAATATATTACAGCTTCTACAACATTTCTGTATTAAACTGAACATTCCTAAATTACAGTACTTAACAAATTTTACAGCCTTGCAATAAAACATGTAATTCATAATTTAGAAATTAAGCTTCATCAAACATCATACAACATTTAAAGTACATTTCTTAAAGGATGAATTTTAATAATGTGAACCCTCCTATCTTTAAAAGAATGGGAGGAATGAAATAAAGTACATGTATATTTAATCTTTGCATAAATATAAATAGACAGGTGCACACATATTTGCTTCATATATTTACCATGCCTATNAACATTTCTGTATTAAACTGAACATTCCTAAATTACAGTACTTAACAAATTTTACAGCCTTGCAATAAAACATGTAATTCATAATTTAGAAATTAAGCTTCATCAAACATCATACAACATTTAAAGTACATTTCTTAAAGGATGAATTTTAATAATGTGAACCCTCCTATCTTTAAAAGAATGGGAGGAATGAAATAAAGTACATGTATATTTAATCTTTACATAAATATAAATAGACAGGTGCACAAATATTTGCTTCATATATTTACCATGCCTATATGGAAAGAAATATTTGGTGTGGTTTTAATACTTTTCTGCTTTTTATTAAAGGTTTATCACATTATATATATTGGCACAAACTTGAGCTACACATATTTCTTCTGAGCACTACCGTAAATGGTCATGTATAGTACACATTAACCAATAAAATTAACCTGCACCTTATAAAACTACTATTAATAGATAATAGATTAATTGAATACTTTTATCTGTTTTTCAGCTATATATATAAAATGGCAACCTGCTTTAGTGATAGAGGAATCCAATATTCCCAGAGAAAACCACAAGGTAAAAAAAAGGGAACAGGGATTTGCCCCCTCCCTCACTTTTCGTTTTCGTACCAGTCCTAAAACCTGCCTCTCCACTTTTCGTACCAGTCTTAATACATGCCCCAACTGTCCGGTTCACTCCAAAGACTTGCACCCTCCCTGTCCAGTTCACTCCTATGCTGCTGAAGTAGCAGTAAGTTAAGCATGAACCAATACATCACTGGTGAAATACATATTTAACTTTACCACTTAACTTTATGTTTAATTTGACAGCCTCTGCTTTTTGTAAAGCTATCTAAAACATTTGTGAAGTGCTTTTTATGGTTTATCTGTCTAGATGTTCATAGACCTGTTTACAACCCATTTGATATATTCTATTTACCTAATTGTACATGTATAAGGTACCAAAAATGTGAATATTTCTTTAGAAAAAAAAAAGATGTTTTTTACCATAATAAGGTAAGACACAACAAAAACTAAATACAAACTCCCACAATAAAATTGAATGAGATTAGGTGCTCCAGAAGGGACAGCTGTTCCTGCTCCACTAATGACATCTGTCATATACTGTGCTCCGGAAGGGACAGCTGTTCCTGCTCCACTAATGACATCTGTCATATACTGTGCTCCAGAAGGAACAGCTGTTCCTGCTCCACTAATGACATCTGTCATATACTGTGCTCCAGAAGGGACAGCTGTTCCTGCTCCACTAATGACATCTGTCATATAATGTCGAAATGACACAAACATCGTTTTTATGCATAATTGTATGCATTTTTTTATAGCTTGATCATATCTAATAATTAAATAACATATTTAAATTGTATTGAACTCCACAAATTAAATCATTATTAGGGACATATTACATACTATAAAATGCAGGATAGATTCAAACATACAATGTATTTGGTGATTCTAGAAAGATAATTTACTTTAAGAGACAATTCGAGGTTTATAAAAATATACTCTGTTTTAAATAAATAAAATTAAATAATTAATCAGATAAAATTCAATAATCAAACAAATAAATAAAATCACAACCTGGAGAAAAAATGTGTGTTTACAACACTGATATGATAGAACTATTGTGAATCATAAAGCTATAGCATATAAAATGAAATACTGTACAATAAGCTGCTGTTATTTTGAAGCAGCCTATAAATCATGAAAATATACCATTCTAATTAATATACAGTCTACATGTATGGTGGTTCAGGTTTTATGATACTGTGTATTCACATGCTATTTCAACCAGTTTTCCTCACCATTTCTATTAACTTAAATACCACAGTACCATATATAGGATTCTGATGTAAGACCCATAGAATTAATACATAATGAAAAAATTATGTTGAAACTGTAGAAATTAGATTGCATGATAAGTGTTTGTGATTCTCTTTCCTGTTATACAGTACATTAAAACAAGCATTATTTTTTTTTAATTCATATTTGAAATAATACTTTGGTCCAAACTGACAATAAAAATACTGGTCTAGTCTTCAACATAGAAGTAAAAAAATCACACACATAAAAATGGACGGAAAACTTCAACTGCCATAGTGTTTTTAACATGAGCTTTAAATGTAGACTGAGCTTCATATAATCTCTGTGTACTGAACGTTCATCTTTGTTATAGATGACCATACTATATTTTATCTTCAGTGGAAAGTAACATTCAAGTGAAGTCTTATACTCATTTTTTTCATCTTAACACAGACGTCCAAGCACCAAGCTTTCTTCTCGTCCTCCTAGGGCAAACAGTCTTCCACCCATTGTTGTATCTACTGCATGAACAGCCCCTTTCATTTTGACTTCACC
Source organism: Gigantidas platifrons (assembly GCA_002080005.1). NCBI lineage: Eukaryota > Metazoa > Mollusca > Bivalvia > Mytilida > Modiolidae > Gigantidas > Gigantidas platifrons. The sequence goes on along the minus strand of MJUT01017464.1, from coordinate 511,935 downwards.
AATGGTCTGTTTAAAAAAAAAAAAAGGAAATTAAAAAAAAAAAACAAATAAAAAAAAAAACAGCTTACTGTAAATAACCTTTTTGAAGAAAATTAAGATATCTCCCTCAAATACATAAGACGCATTCAAAAGATTTCTTCATTTCATTTTGTAAATTACATAAGGGAAATAACAAAAATACCTCCAATTGATTATAAGGGACAAAAGGATATATCTCCCTTACATAACAAACTTCTTTTTGTTGCATTTTTTTAAAATATGGTAAAGGGAGATAGGTCATTAATGTTTCCTATTAGTTCAGTAAGGCTTACCTCCCCTGTCACTTTATTCACTGCCTGTACACTATTAGTACCACTACCTCCAGCAATGACCACATCATTGTCACAATATTGAGCACAGTACAAATAGGCACCATCATGTCCACTGTAGTTAAATGGTATATCTTTTATCACTTTTCCTGTGGTCCAGTCCCATTCTTGAAGAGCTTTAGTACCAACCCATGAACCAGTTAAAATAGTCCAATCCTATATCAAAAACATAATTTTTAGATTAAATGTCATTTCCTTTCTTCTTCTATTCAGCTTAAATCCACATAATTTCAATTCTGTTTTATTACGAGAGGACATATATCATTTTTGTTAAACATTAACTAATAAACAGCTGCGCCAAGAGCGCATGATACGCCCGTCGTCAACATTCATACAATATTTGTAAAGACTTTCTTTCCCGTAACTCTGGAATGAACAATTGAAATTTCACCAAAAAGTATACAGACCATAAGACTATCAATTGCAATAACTATGCGAAGTTTGAAGTGAATTGGCCAAGGGGTTCTCAATTTACAGTGTGACATATGAAAAATCGCCTACAATTTGATGAATAAAGTCCCATAACTCTGGAATGAAAAATTTAAATTTCACCATAAACTATACAGACCGTAAGACCATCAATTCCAATAACTGTGTGAAATTTGAAGTGAATTGGCCAAGGGGTTCTTAAGTTAGAGCGTGACATGTGAAACTGACGGACAGACAGACAGACGGACACTCGGATATTTGGTATACCATAATACGTCCCGTCTAAAGACGAGCGTATAAAAAATCATTAAGCGTGACGAAATATCATATAACTTTGATGCAGTCTGTTTCTTGCATGTGCTGAAATGATGGCACAGATTATGCATAGTGTAATAAGACAAGTGTTTATGTCAAGTGGTGTCTACTGTATAAACGACCTCGATGGTGTAAAGGTTAGCATGATTGCCTTGAGTTCTATAGATCGTGGGCTTGATAATTAGTCGGTCAAACCAAATGGAATATGCCTTTTTTCCGCTAAGCATGCATCATTAAGGAGTAAGAACGAAGTCTTTGAGTCAGGATAATTTGGTAGTTTGAAGTGTCTACTTGTGGATTGTTATTTTATTGAGCAATCCAGTTCAGTGGATTGGTCTTGGAACAAATCAGGCATTGTCATCATCTCACAACAAATGTAATTAGTTCTCACCATAATATAGTTAAAAGATTGTTTGTTTAATACAATCATCAGTTTCTCACTATTGTATAAACAATATCATTGTTTAATGTACATGTTTCTTATTGTTAATATGTGTTCAATAAGTTGAGGTGTTTGTTTGCTTTGTTGACACTGGTGAAATTGTTGACCATCACTGTTCTAACTTTCTTTTCATAAACAATCTTGTCACAATGTTGTGACATTTTGATGTTTATTGGAAATTTATACATTTTTCGTTTGATCTCACAGACAATTATAGCCAGTATCAACAATCTGACTCTTTATACTGAAAATTATTGGTCAGTGTGACACCAACAACATATGATGTTACCAATAAAATGATTGGTCAGTGTGACACCAATAACATATGATGTTACCAATCAAAACAATAACATCAGTGTTGATGGCCTTGACGTGCATTATCACGAGCATCACAGCTCAAATTAGTACCAGATTGCCGAATCCCAGTTTGCCGATTCCCATATTGCCGAGTCCATTTTGCCGAATCCCATATTGACGACTTTTGTTAAAAATGACAAAATTTCATTTAATATATATTTTTTTTAATTTTTTTGATATATCTGACTTAAATGCAATACGAATTGTGTTCACTATGTGTTATTTTGAAAGTGACAAAACAAAACTAGAAAATTGAATGCCCCCGTCTCAATCTTATCCACCTCAAACCCTCACCCCCAATTCCAATTTACTACCTTAACTTTTGGCTTGGTTCTGAGGAATGTGTAGGGGTATAATGCAAAGAAAACGTCTTGTAGAGCCAAAATGGATTTTCAATATAACTTAATTTGAAGGAATGGTATATTATTCATCGGGTATGAGGTAGAAAACTTACGTATAGACTTTAAAAGGGGTTTGTGTCTGTAAGAAACATACAATGCCCCCGCAGTTATAATTGCAAAAGGGTAAACCAATGTTTTGCTTATTCAGCATCAAGCAGAAATGACTGAAATAAATGAATCTGTACCTAACAATGTGATGTTCGATTGATTGATTGAATGGGGTTTAACGCCATTTCCAGCAGTATTTCAGCCATATCGTGGCGGTCAGTTTTAGTGGCGGAGGAAGCCGGAGTGCCCGGAGGGACCCGCAAGTATAAGGAGCGTTGTTTACACGTAAACAGGTTTCAGTGGCTAAGTTCATATAAGCATAATTTTGTAAAAAATTAATGAAAATCAAAATCCATATAATATGCACACCTTCAGTGTTGGTACTAACTGTCTACAAAATATATAAGGTTTAGCTCAAAAACTGCAGGAGGAGTTAGCTGGACAAACCATATATCCTATATGGGGGCATAAATGAAAAGTCCAACTACCTGTCATTTTGAGAATATTTGATGAAAATCAAAATCCTGTGCACATGCACACCTCCATAATGTGTATAAACATCCTACAAAATATTAAAGCTGTAGCTCCAAAACTGTAGGAGGAGTTAGTGGGACAAACCATGTTCCCTTTATGCAGATAGTACGAAAAAAATGACCAAGTCCAACTACCTGTCATTTTGAGAATATTTGATTAAAATCAAAATCCTGTGCACATGCACACCTCCATTATGTGTATAAACATCCTACAAAATATTAAAGCTGTAGCTCCAAAACTGTAGGAGGAGTTAGAGGGACAAACTATGCATACTATAGTGTGACGAACGGACGGACGGACGGGGGTAAAACAATATGCCCCCCGACCAATAGTCGTAGGGGCATAAAAATGTGTATTCTCTCATGCTTATGCTAGTTATTATTCACAGAGCATTTGTTTTGAATTATTTCTTGGCATCATTCATGGTTAGCTGCAGGACTAAGCCACCGTATATCCTTTTGATTTTGAGCTCGAATGCTATAATCTAAAGGTTCATTCCCGCTTGGTCTACTCCCATTTGGTCTATTCCCATTTGGTCTATTCCCACTTGGTCTACTCCCATTTGGTCTATTCCCATTTGGTCTATTCCCACTTGGTCTACTCTAGAAAAATGATAGCGTTGCATTTGGTCTACTCTATAATTTTATATACAACTAGAGGCTCAGATGAGCCTGTATCGCTCACCTGACATAACCAAGTCGTCTTAAGAATGTCTGCATGCCGAATACATTTAAGTTACTATTCAAATCCCATAGGATTTTATGTTAAAACTATGTCTGTTCATGGCAGTCATCTTGGATGGAGGTCGTGGTCACCGGACACAATTTTAAAAGTATACTACCCAAGGACCATCCATGCCATGTTTGCTTTAAATTGACTGACTAATTTCAGAGAAGACTTTTAAATAATTTTCCCATAGGGTCCTATGTTAAAACTATGTCTGCTGATGGTGGCCATCTTGGATGGAGGTTGGGTTCACAGGATATAATTTTGAAAGTGGACCACCTAAGGACCATTCATGCCATGTTTGCTTTAAATCGACTTTCTGGTTTCAGAGGAGAAGACTTTTAAACATTTTTTCCATAGGGTCCTATGTTAAAACTAAGTCGAGTCATGG
>MJUT01017464.1:464003-507893 GCA_002080005.1 Gigantidas platifrons | reverse complement strand
GATTCAAAAGTTTAGTACAGGATCACCCAATGATCATTACTGTAAAGTCACAATTCAATTAGCTTAGTGGTTTCTAACAAGCAGATTTTTTAAATTTCGACCAATCAGAACACATTATGAGCCCTGGCAGCCATGTTGGATTTCCAATCAGCGCCAAAAACAAAAATCTTGTATATGACCATCTAATGAACATTTCTGCCAAGTTTGATTCAAATCTGTTTTGTGGTTTCAGAAAAAATGATGAAAATGTGAAATTCCCATAGGGACCAATGTTAAACAAAGTTGAGTCATGGTGGCCATCTTGAATTTCCGATCAGCAAATGATTCAAAAGTTTAGTACAGGATCACCCAATGATCATTACTGTAAAGTCACAATTCAATTAGCTTAGTGGTTTCTAACAAGCAGATTTTTTAAATTTCGACCAATCAGAACACATTATGAGCCCTGGCAGCCATGTTGGATTTCCAATCAGCGCCAAAAACAAAAAACTTGTATATGACCATCTAATGAACATTTCTGCCAAGTTTGGTTCAAATCTGTTGTGTGGTTTCAGAAAAAAAGATGAAAATGTGAAATTCCCATAGGGTCCAATGTTAAACTAAGTCGAGTCATGGCGGCCATCTTGAATCTCCAATCGGCAAACGATTCACAAGATTAGTACAGGACCACCCAATGATCATTCCTGCAAAGTCACAATTCAATTGGTTTAGTGGTTTCTTACAAGAAGATTTTCAAAGTTTCAACCAATCAGAACACATTATTGGCCCTGGCAGCCATATTGAATTTCAGATCTATATGGCAAGTTTGGTTGAAATCTGTTCAGCGGTTTCAGAGAAGAAGAGTTAAATGTGAAAAGCTAACGGACGGACGGACGCTTACCCATGGCAAAAGCTCACATGGCCTTTGGCCAGGTGAGCTAAAAACAACATATAAAAAACAATTTCACTCTACTATGGAAAAAGTTTAAGAGAAAGTTTAACATTTCAATTTAAAATTGTTATGATATGTATTTATCCACAGGTATTTGACCGATGGACCCCCGTGGCAAACACGACGAAATTAAGGTCCATCGGTCAAATGCCTGTGTATTTACTCAATGTCATATACTTTCTTAATTAAAGGGTATAACTATTTTTAAGACATAGCTATTTTTGAATTTTATATAAAATATTTATTTATTATACAAAACAAATCAAAGTTGTGTATGAAATACATTTAAGCTTGGTGATACAAAAATAATTATATTTAATAATGAGCTTGTAACATAAACAATGGGAATGATTATTAAAAAGTGACATATTCCTCTGTTTTTACAGTGATTAACAGTTTTGAAATTTGGGAGAATTGTACTGGTTTACATTATTTCATAGAATAGAGAATGAAAACAATGAAAACATGAACAGAAAAAGAATACACAATCACAACCCTAATACACTATAATTTTAATTCAACAGTAGACGAAATGGGAATAGACCAAATGGGAGTGGGAAGTTACCAATCTAAACTCCCTGGTATTTTACTGATTTCAATAAAAGTCGGCAATATGGGAATCGGCAATTTGGGATGCTACCCACAGCTCATCCTTTCAGACTCACTGCTGTACTAGTGATCATGTCTGTCTCAACCTTCATAACTGTCGTTATTCTATATCTATTGTTGTCTGACTTTCTAGACATCTGACAACTTGTATCATACAGGGCTTGTAGTAACTTAACTTTGTACCCATTTAAAACAAACAATTAATAATATCATGTTTAAAATATATATAATTAGCATCAAATATCAGGGTATGCCCAGAATGTATTGTATGAAGTGAGTTTTGTCAAAATGCCAAAACAAACTCATTTTCAATCGAGTAGATGATAGTATATAATATATATGGATGAAAAGCCAGATATTATTTTTGATACACTGCAATTTTTTTAACACAAAATTTCAAAGCATGAATATCGGTCTTAAAATCGTAAAAATAACAAAGAAACAATTGATCTTTAAAGCTAAATCTACAGCTTAAATTTGGAGCTTCTGACAAATTATTTCTTAGTTAATAACTTTTATAATTAGTTTAGGGGCAGAAACAAAAACCATTTCATAAACAACATTCTAGGCAATATTCCTTTAATGTTTAATGATCAGATGCTATTTCATTCATATCAATCAACTTGAAACGAATTTTCAATAATCAAAGACTAATGAAAAGATTTTAAAAAACGGCTAAAAACTTTTTTGTTGTTGTAATGAAAATTAATTTTGTTAGATGAGCATTTGTTAAGCATGTTAAGTGTTTAATTATTTATATCAAAAACAATAAATTCTTCAATATACATCCCTCTCTCACCTGTTTTACTTACCTATAAAAGAATACCCTTTGATTTAAAAAACAAAATTATCGTGATTAATAACACCAAAAGTAGTCATGATGAGAATGTTAGCTTATGAAAATATAGATTTCCCAAAAGGATAATGTTTAAATTTCATATATCCTGGCATCATTTTATTGAGAAAAAAAACATGATAAACTATATAAAGCTTATTGGGGGAAAAATAACTAATTAAATCATTGGAACAAATTTCATCAAAATTAATCCAAAAAAAACATGAGAAAAATATAAAATGTACATATTATAGAAAACGGCTTACGACCATATGAGTTGGCTCACCTAATATCTATTTATAAATCGTAAAATTTGTTGACTCATTTTTGTAAAAATAAATTGTGAAACCCTTGGTCCTTTCAAAAATCACTTGCCCATATTTATTGGTCAAATGCTCCTCAAAAGTAAAGTAAAATTCATATTAAAAATACCAATGAATCACAAAAAAAATATTCACATGTTCACAAAAATCAGAGATCAATGATATGAATATTCAAAAGTTAGAATGTTGCTGGAAATATGAAGCAATGTACTGCTAAAAATGACAGAGATCAACAACATACTTCCTGACTTCCTCGTTTGATTAGCTTCAAACAATAGTGTGGTACTCAGAAACTTTTTCAATGAATATACTGCGAGATTCTATTGTTTAGAAGCAAATTCAAAATAATGCTGATCAATGCATGCAATGGAAAAACAGAAATTGACTCAAACGGGTCTGCACATTCTGATTTATTCAGGTAAAAAAATGCTGATCTATTTATGTCTTATCTCCTGACTGCTATACAGACAGAACATTTCCACCTTTAACAAATGATGATGTGATTACCCATTGAAACAATTTAATACACATTGGAAGGGCGTGAGGTGAGATTTTTCTGTATTCTATTGTTTGTATAAATTGTATCTGATGGTTTCTTTTAAAGAGAAAATAGAATCAAACTATAACTCTATACCCAGTTATACTAACATGTAAATCTATACTGTCACCACATATATGAGGTCCATGGATTGTTCTTTGGACACCATTTTGTGTAGTATGGTCCCATATCTGTAAATAAAAGTAAAATCTTATTTAGGCTATAAATTACCAAAATCAAACTATGCACAATGCAAAGATATTTAAGGGAGATAACTTTCATGGCACATGAAAAGGGGAAGTAATAATAGACAGTCACATGAATATTTAAATCTGCAGATGTTCAGTAGTTCTCAAAACAACCAGTTAAAACATCACATATTTCTCTGAAAACTATTTAAATAAGAAAGGTTCTTTCTACATGAAAAGGGAAGAGATGGTAACAGCTAAATATAGCAGGAATTTTTATCCTTTTTGTAGTTTTGCAATCACAAGTAACAAATACTGGTATGCTATCTTTCATGAAAAAAATATTAGATTAATTGATTGATTGATAATTTGCTGTTTAAGGTCTACAAGCAAATATTTCATGCATAATCAACACGAGAATAATTAGCAAGCTCTCATTAGATGAGAAGTGACATTAACACCAATAAGAATTAACATCAGTAATCTAACTTAATATATGTACCTTTAAGTGGTTCTCCCATCCCCCTGTTACAAATATGTTATCTTTCTCAGGGTGATATTTAAGGGAGAATACTCTCATGGCACATGCAGCAATTTCTGAAGGGTTCTGTGTGTTATCATATCCTCCATACATTCTATCAAGCTGAAATAGAAACCAAGATGTAATTATTATCAATTATATCATTAATAAAATAAAATATCATAACTTTAAGCAAAACTGTCAAAAACAGAGTTAGAGGAAGAAATTAGTTAGTATTTTTGAGTGATTGAGTGTTACTTATTTAATGCTAATTCAGCAATTTTTCAGCTATATCATGGCGAGAAACTAGACCAACACGCTGAGTAGGATTTTTATAGTGCTATTTCACTGAAACAACAGTCCGCGGGTATACATTTAGCCCCACTCAGACACATTGTTCTGATTCCGAGCCAACCAGTTTTTGCTCTTTCATCTTAATGCTGTGTGCTTAGCGGAGAAGCAACAGATACCAATTTCATAGTCATTGGTTTGACCAGACCGAGGCTCGAACCCACGATCTACCACACTCGAGGCGAGCATGCTAACCATTACACCACCGATGCAGTTTAGTATATTTGTATAAGAATCAAAATTACAAATCTGCTTAAAAAAAGGAAACTTAAAAATCATGAAAGCAAGTTTAAATTTTACAGAAAAGAAGATTTTCTCAATTTTTGTCATATTGAGGTACAAAGTGTCAAAAAATAAATGGTAACATTAAGATTTTTAGTACTGGTGACCATCTTGGATGGAAGGTAGTAGTGGTAGATACATCAAAGTTTGATCAAAAGGGAAAGATTGATTAGTTAGAACCACTCAAGTTTGGACTTAGTGGATGGTTTCACTGGAGGAGAGGCCCATCGTGGTTATGACTGTATGGTAGTTAGATTTACAATTACCTATGCAATCAGTGCCTATCACCACTAAAATTGTGGGTTCGAATGCCACTCATGGGGAGGTGTACTCAATATAATATTATGTGATAAAGTTTGTTAGTAACATGGGGTCAGTGGTTTTCTCTGGGTACTTCGGTTTCCTTCTTAAATAAAACTGACTGCCATGATATAGCTCAAATATTGTTGAAAGTGGTGTTAAACACCATAACCCCTAAACGTTCACTGGAGGAACATGAAGAAATTATAATGGATGTACACAGAATGTCGAAACATCATTGGACATTTGTCAAGTAAATAAACAAAAATTTATCAAAATGTCTCCCATGTTATTTCTTTTTAACCTAGCATTAAAACAATGGGGAAGAAATATTTTTAAAAACAATATTTGACACAGGAGGGTAATTTGGTTTAGTTTGGGCTTTTTAAAATTATTATAACAACAACAACAACAAATCTATTTGAGCAAAAAAGCGGAAATCGGCAAAATAGAAAGTATTGAATATACTATAAAAAAAAGAATCGTAACGGTAAAACGGTAAAATCAGGAAAAAAAAAGCGGACGAAAATCAGGTCTGTATAAAACAAACAAGATATTTGTATATGCACATTAATTAAACAACATTTAAATGTTGAGAACAATTTGGAACAAACTGCATAAAGATAGACAATAAATTGCAAATATTTTTGTGTTGAGTATGAAACCAATTAAAAAAAATCTCTATATCATTTCTCATTACAAACATTGATATTGAGTCCTGTTTTATTCTTATTATCTAAGATATTGTACATTTTTATAACATGGCTGAATCTAGTTTTATTATTGGTCTTGTTACTCTTCTTGTATCTATCAAATATTCGTAATAATCATAACCAAAGAAGAAAGGATGTTGACAATGTAATTTCAAAAACATATTCAGAACTAAATATTTTACTTAAATAGCTTAAAATAATATTTGAATACATATACATTCTTTACATGAATGCATGCCAAATAATAGGTACCTCTTAAATCACATTTAAAAACAAATTTCTTGTTTATTTGATTAGCAAATACAAAATATACAGTGAAACCTGTCTAATCAGAACCTCCTTGTGATAAACTTTTGTGTTCAGAATAGACAGGTGTTTGGTTTATACAAGTTAAATTAACAAAGATTTCCTACATGGAGACTTTATTTAAAGTTAAGTTTATACAGGATTCCTATTAATTAAAGGTTCATTTTAAACATGATTCACTGTACTAACATAAATTAATTGTTGCTTTTATGTTGTTCAATCCCAACTTAAGAAATACTAGAGCCACAACATGTATTATTGTTATTTGTCAAAATAAATCAAAACTTATAAACATATAAATACTACAAATGTACTTTATTTCCTCTATATCATGTTTTAATTGAACTTTTTGGAGCAATAAAGTTCATTATAGTTTTAATTCAATGTCAACTACCGGTACATAAATAAAACATAAATACATGGGTTTAAATCACCCTGCACTATCAAAATCATCAACATATTTATTTGTTAATCAAAATGACATACAATATTAACAACAAAATCTATTTTTATCTTGGGGTATTTAACAAGGTTAACTAAGTAGTCATCTCAAGATCAAAACTTTATTGTAATTTACTTGTAAACAAGTAACATTATATTAATTCTACTAACAGTAACTTATATAGAGCAATAATTAACTGTAGTTTAATTTTTTTAAATTATTAAAAAAGACAGAGGAATAGATGTTGTACTTTGAAGGGTAAAATTCACCCCACCCCCCATTTTCACCTAAATATTTAAAACCAACTTTACTTTGAATGTTTGCATGTAACATCAATTTTCTCAAAATCTCTATAAACCTTTTTGTATTTTGTGTTTGTCTTTTGGAAAACACGTCAATTTTTTCAAAATCGCTATAAACCTTTGTATTATGTTTGTCTTAAAAAAAATAAGTAAGTCATTATAACATATTGTGACAAGAAAGCATATAAAAGCTTGTTTAAGGAAGTAAATCTTCTGTGAACAAAAACATTTGAGAGAATTGAAGCTACATAATTACTTAGTATTTAAGAAAGAATTTAAATGCAGAAAAATACCACCTAATTTGTAAATTTCCCTTGAGCAAGAATACACAAGATCTTGGGTTTGATAATTTTTCAGTTCAGTAATCATATATATTTTGCTAATTTTTAGAAGACATATTACTTTAAAATATACACGACCATCCCTTAAACCACAAATCAGACATCTTACAAAGCATAATATCACCAATGATAAGTGATCTTACCACATAAAAATCCATCTTTAATTAATGCCACCAATAAAAAAAAATATGATCCACTAAAAAAAAATAAAAAAAATAAAAAAATAAAAATTTACAAGACTTAAAACATGCCATCTATCCCCTTTCAACCTTTCAATATAATATCTTGTAGAAACCACCTGCAAATCATATGGCAAGTAGAAACACATGTATTGTGAAAGTGAAAATATATATACAATGATACAAAAACTGTTACTTCGTTTAGTGCTGCAATGTTCCATACCCTTAGACTAAAATAAAGTAATACAGTTCACTAACATTGTAATGACAGCTATGGTGTTTAACACCACTTTCAACAATATTTAAGTTATAATATGTCGGTCAGTTTTATTGGTGGAGGAACCTGAGTACCCGGAGAAAACCACAGACCTGCTGCAAGTCACTGACAAACTTTATCACATAATGTTGTATCGAGTACACCTCGCCTGAACGGGATTCAAACTTATTGTTAGTGGTGATAGGCACTGATAGCATAGGTAGTTGTAAATTGAAGATCATGACCATGATAACACCCTCACTAACATTGTATCTTATATTTGAATATGTCATGGTTTTGGAAATGTCTAAGTGAAAACAATGACATAAAGTAGCAATAATACACATATATTTCCCCTGCATTAGGGTAATAATGACAATTTGTTTTTTACAAGGAAAATCATGTTTCCCTAGTATCAAGTATGAACAAATCTTCATATCTCCCTAATTCAAGTGAAGTTAATGTTTTATTCTTCTATTCCTAATTTTGTACTGCAACTGCCTGTGGGTAATATAGAGTTCTTGTTTTGTAACAAGCAGTTTTTCAATTTCATTGTCGTATGCCTTATGGCACACATGAAATCTTATTGCCATATTTGTTTACAACATAATATTTTCAGAATGTCTCTTAATTAATAGTTATTAGACTCATTCATTGTATTTAAAGCAAGGTAACTCTTGAAATTATGATGACGGGGAATATGACAGGGGACAAGATATTGAGAATGTTTTGCTCAGTGTCAAGAGGGACAGTCCTGACCAATCAAATATCTAAATAGCTATAATAATTTACATAAAGTGGAATGATAGAATTTGCTTACCATGAACATCTTGAACCCAGTTAATTCAAAGAAAAATTGTTTCTTTGACTCTGATTCCAGTGCCAAGTGGAATTACTTATTTATACTAAGTTTTGGCTTAATGTTTCTGTTTGTATTTCATCCATAACTAAAAGTTTAGCTAGTGTAGCTGTGTTTTGTTCTAACTTTAAAGTATTGTTTGAAAACCACAACAAAAATAAGTTAAATATAACTGAATTGAAAACACAAATTTCAAAATCCATTAATCACCACTTAAATCGCTACAAAAATTGTATGACTGTCATTAAAAACTAGCAGACTATTACAAAATATCAATTTCTCAAATGGCAATGGAGCTTTGATTGTTTCCCCCCTCCATCGATCATGGACAAAGACTTTTATTGAACTTGACTTGACACACCAGGTTTCTTATTAGAAACAGGAACTGCTTACCCCTCAGGTTTGACCAGGTTTTTTGGTGGGATCTATGTTGCTCATCTTTTTAGTTTTCTGTGTTATGTTTTCTGTTTTGCTTGTCTTTGTTCTTTGTACCTGTTGTTGCCTGTGTCTTTGGATTGTCTATTCTCAATTGCCTCTTCAGTTATCTCTAACGTTTAATGATGTATTTTAGAAATGATTTTTATAAGATGGAAAAACTTACTTCAAACGTCTTTGTGTCGTAGATTCTAACATTCAGATCTTTTCCAGCCGTAGCAAAATTAAAACCATCATAATCAAAATCTATACAGTTGATCTCATTGCCTTTCTCTGAAATAAAATTCAAACAGGTATTATCAAAAGGTAAAAGTTAAGTCTGCCAACCTTAAGGAAATATTTTAGACAGTGTTTCAGCTAGACTTTGATATCTTTTGCCAGTTTTATCACAATTTCTTCAGGAGAATTTGAGAAATAGGTGGGAAAATGTACAGTGCCTAGCTGAATCACTGTTATATAGTATTGAAATTTTTATTATTTTCATTATTTCTACTATACAGTTTGAGTAATTTCTTTGTGTTTTTAAAGTTCTGTAAAAGCTATGTTCCTTTTGGGCAGGATTGCTATATACAGACAGTGGACGCTTCCACTTTTCCTTGTATTTCATATTCAAAAATAAAAATTTTCAAAAATTATCCTGAAGTCTGTTAATTCTCGTCTGATTTTCATAATGTAGACAGAAGCTATTTACTTGTACACATTGTAAATACAATCAATTTCATAGTTGGATTGTGATTTTTGTTAGCACTCAAATTTATGATAATGTTACTATATTTACTAAATTTGTACTTGATGGGTAACTGAATTTTATGGTGCCCATGACAACCATGAAAACTATCTTCTAACGATTTGTTTGTTTGTTTGTTTGATGGTGTTTAACACCACTTTCAACAATATTTCAGTTATATCGTGGCAGCCAGTTTTATTGGTGGAGGAAACCGGAGGTCACCCAGAGAAAACCACAAACCTATCGCAAGTCACTGACAAACTTTATCACATAATGTTGTACACCTCGCCCTGATCGAGATTCGAACTCACAACATCAGTGGTGATAGGCACTGATTGCACATGTAGTTGTAAATCATGTATCCAATGATTACTTAATAAATTGACAGTATATCATGTAACTATCAGTATTACCTGAAAGTTTCTCTGTAATATCCCCCGTTTCTGTATTACATAAGAAAACAAGTCCTTCAGACGTGCCTGCCAGTAACACATGATGTTCTTTCGGATGAAAACGCATACACATAATCTGATATCCACCATACCTTGTTTTCCTCAACTCTTTTAACATTTCTCCTGTCGTAGAATTGTATAACTGAAACAATGAATGAATACATTAACCCTGGATGATAAGTTGTCTGTTTTATTTTAGCACCTAGCTGGATAGTACTTCATTAATCATTTGGGGAATTAAAGAGTAGATCTAAAAATCCAAACTCAAGGGCAAAGGCTTCAAAACATACATATTAGAGACTTTGTCTCATCTTCATTTTAACTGTAACAGTAGAGCATATTTGATCTCCAAAAAATTCAATTTTCCTGATGAGATTTGATCCCTGGACCTCTCACATTGTAAGCCACCACTCTACCAACATTAATGTTGTTAACTGAGGTGATTATGAACCTACTACAGTTCCTATAACCTTAAGTTGAGGAGTGTTACACAATGAATCAAATTCTAAATGTCAAATCCAATATTCCAGATTAAAAAACCCACACAATTCACAAACAAAAATATTTGGGTAATTATGGATCGTAAAAGTACAGTACTAGTTCTATCTATCAAGAAATCTTTTAAAATATATCCATCTTCCAGTGCAATTAGAATACGCAGCCTAACACATTTTTTTTAATTGAAGAAATTTACTTTGAGAAAACTGATCCCTCCCCCTTTTTTCAAAACTAAAGTTATGGAATCCCATTTAAGAACAATACACTAGACCCAGGTTTGGCTGTTTTAACTAAAATAACAAATTTACATACCCTAATAGCACCATTGCCATAACCAACAGCTAATGTATCACCATCATAGGAATACTGCAATGACCAGATACCTCCTAGTTCAGAGTCAAATTGAACCTCCTTGATTACCTCTACTTTAGTAAACTTGTCAGGCCATGCTTTACCTGTAACGAGAGTAGAATATAATTAAAAATTGTGTTTAATAGTGAAGAAGGGAGATAACTTGCTCCCAACTGATGGTTTCATTGGGGAATCCCTCACCATATTTTTCTGACTATGTCAGGGGTTTTTTTTTCTCTCAGAAACCTTTTTATCATTATAGGGCAGGGCTATATGTGTTTAATGCCATTTTCAACAAGATTTCACTTACATCTGGGTGATCATTTTATTGGTAGTAGAAAACGGAGTACCCAGAGAAAACCACTGATCTGCTGAAAGTCATTGACAAACTTGATCACATATTGTTGTATTGAACACACCTTGCCATGAGCCAGAAAAGTTATTTTCCCACTCTTAAATTACAAGAGTTATACATACCATATTGCAAATTTCTTAAATTCTTAATGATAAAAAAACCTGAGATGAATTAAGTAACTAATGTCTAAAGGGATATTCCAGTACTGAGTAAAGTAATTATCATGATACAAAAACAAACACCACAGTACAAGCATAAATGTAAAATAAAAAGAAAAGAAGCTAAGACTTGGACAACATGAACTCTCTCACAAAAAAAGTTTTCCTAATAATAAAGCTAAAGTAGTTAAAAATAAGTCAATTATTTACCTCAGATAACTTTATATGTCACATTACAAAAAAAATATCTTGAGTCCATTTGACTTCAACTAAACAAGCTAGATGTCATTGTATTATGCATGAAGGGGTAATTAGTGTTTAATGCGGTTTTCAAGGATATTTCAGTTATACCCTCATTACCTCTTTAACAATCCAATTAAATTAGATCTTTTTAATTGTTCTCTCTGTCTATTTTATGTGTCACATATAAAGATCTAATTCAATCCCTGTTCGGTGTTCTCCATCAATATGTTTACAACAAAAGCATACTAGTTACTTATTGATGTTAATAAACACCAGCATTCTAAAGCTTTGTCACTTAAAAGATGCTTATACTACAATATATTTGACTGACATAAGACTGCAAGTGGCATATATAGCATACATTTATTCAATTAAATGTTACATTCATTTATATCTTGATGATCAGTTTTATTGGTGAAGGAAAACAGAGTACTTGAAGAAAACCACTGCAGGTTGAAGTCACTAATAAACTTCATATTATATTAGTTTAAACATATTTTATTTGAGAATTATATAGACAAAATGGTATATTATTAAGTACACCTTGTGATGAGCTCTAATGGAAGTCACACCTTTTACAGTCATGACAGTGATAGGTACTGATTCCATATGTAGATATAGATCTAACTACTGTACCATATGAATTTGAATTTTGGTGTTTAATGCCACTTTCAGCAATATTTCAGCTATATCATGGTGACCAGTTTTAGTGGTGGAGGAAGCCGGCGTACCCAGAGAGAACAACCAACCCTAGGCAAGCAACTGGTAAACTTTATCACTTGCGGCTGCGAGTCGAGTGCACCCTTTTTTGTAATTTACAAAGCTGGGCGCGAACCCACGCCATATTGGTGATAGACTTGTATGAGTTGTCAGATCCAACGACCTAACTCATAGAGCTACCCGGGTCCCTGTACCATATGACCACTGCCCATACTCCTAATGCATAGATCTATAGTAAGTTCATTATTTGACTTTATCAGTATTTTGGACATTTTTCCTTTGATCTCGCGAAGTGATATTGTCAGTATCAACTTAGTGACTCTGATAATGGAAAATATCCATCAGTGAGATGTCACAATATGATGTTTATTAAGAATTGAATGCATTCTTTTGAAGTTTCATTGGGGTATGAAAGCGTTGACCGAAGTACATTTTCAATGAAGCGTGCATGGTATGAAAGAGTTGACCGAAGTACATTTTCAATGAAGCGTGGTACGCTTCATTGAAAATGTACTTCGGTCAACGCTTTCATACCCCAATGAAACTTCAAAAGAATGCATTCAATTCTTATAATTATATTTAAATCACACCAAAATTTAATATAGTTGAATTTTCCGTTGTGAATTTTATTTGTGATAAATTATTTGCTGTTGGAAATTACTACGCCATTGATTGTTTATATCTGACATCGTCGTGGAGGCACGTGCAAGTTCGGGTTTGAGTTTCATTGGGATGTGAAACATCTCTTTTATAATCATGTGACCACTTCATAACCAATCATATTGTAACATTTCAATGAAAAACGGAAGTAATGTAATTATATACTGATAAAAACAATAATGTCCGTTTTGAAGGTTTCAACATATTTTATTACTATTGTACTCCCTGTGCAATAGTGATAATGTCTGTCTCGACCTTCAAAACTGCTGTTATTCTATATTTATTGATGATTTGTACAGTTTCCCTTTGATCTTTTCACAAGATAATATCTATTATCAATTCAAGCAACCATCATGATATGAACATATTATCATCCTTCCCTCTGGCTATATCTACCTGCCGGCTCCATAGGCAAAACTCGTATCAAAGTCCACGTGAGCTGAGCAGGACTTATCAACAGTCAGCAGGAGTTATCACCAAATTCTCCTAACATTTAAACGATAATTCCTGTGAAGATGGCAATAATAAATAAAATTCATCGACACCATTAGCTAGTTAACATTATTTTTTTTAAACATATATCAAATTAGGAACTGTCGTGTTAGAAATATCAACAAACATCGTCCTACAAAAATGTACTTTACACAATTCTTGATAACCTCTGCTGAGACATCATAATTTTTTACGTCATAAGGAAGGTTGTGACGTTCATGTTTTCTAAACCGAACGGCATTGCTAAGCAAAACCTTTAATGAAAATGGGTGACTTTGATGTTTGTAATAAAAAAAAAACAACTGAATATCACAATTAAAGGAAAAATGCAACAATCTTAACATTTATATAAACCTGTAAAAATGAATGGTATATTTGCAAACTACTTATGAACTACGGGTTTAGGGAAGCGTATTTTGAAGGCAAGCATGTAATTTTTCCCGCGAAAATACAAATATAGATGTATCCGTGTTTATGGTTGATTTAAGGATGATAAATATGTCATCAGAATGTGAATATGATTGATACTGAAAAATATCAGCCTGCTCGACAGAATATGAAGCTTGTGACTCGTTTGCTTCGCTCACTCGCCAATAAACTTCATATTCTGGCTCGGCAGGCTGATATTTTCGGTATCAATCAATTCACATCCAGATAACATATACATATCACAGTTTTTTAATGTGACATCATCTCACCAAATCCTTGATATATGTATTATCGTTGATATGTTTTGCTTGAAATGGACTTCTCATCGCATCTCATGCTTCACCTTTGATACGAGAATGCTCTGAGAAATCCATTCTCGCAAAACAAATGAACAATAGTATATATGTATTAAGTCAGTAGAAGGGAGGTAATCGTACTTTCATTTGACGTGGTCGTGATTGTATAGTAGTTGGATTTACAACTACCTATGCAATCCGAGCCTATCACTACTGATGTTGTGAGTTCGAATCCAACTCAGGGCAAGGTGTACAACATTATGTGATAAAGTTTGTCAGTGACTTGCAGCAGGTAGTGGTTTTCTCCAGGTCCTCTGGCTTCATCCACCAATAAAACTGACTGCCAAGATATAACTGAAATATTGTTGAAAGTGGTGTTAAACACCATAAGATATAAGACATACTTTCATTATCAATACAAACATTCTGTATTATATGTACATCATTTACAGCCTAACATTTCAAATTTAAACTTTAAATTTAAAGTGCTAAGTATATCGAAATAAGATTCTCATAATTGATTTCTTATCAAAAACTTTATAGGTTAGTAAAACTGCAATCAACATCCTTATCAAAAGGAAATTTATTGATCTGTGACAGAATTCTGTCATAAAAATTGTAAATTGCCTTCCTTATATAGATAACAACCTTCAAGTATGAAAGTATAAAAATAATATTACAAAAAGTACACTAAATACAGGGATGCTTTGTAAAAATTTATTTGAAAATAAACTACATGAAATATGTAGATATTGTGATTAAAAATTTTTAAGGCAAAAGCCAACATATTTTTAAATAAAAAAATTTGTAGAGTTGTCTGAATATTTTAGCAGGTATTTAATATAACAAGGTATTTTATGCACTTGGTGTCATTTTACAGGTGAATTTTAATTAAAATTTTAAAATAAAACTACATGTACTACTGAAATTTGTTCTACATGTAGCTGGCTTCTCTTATCTATTTATATGTGCATTTTAGTACTTTTCTTTAGAAATGGAACTCCTTTAATTACTAAACGTTTTGAATTGATTTCGAAGTCAAGTGCATGTAATATTGTTAGGAAACTCAAATTAAAGTTGTTCCACTTTTATCTTCTAATAATTGCATTTCTATTGGTTAGATGCAAATATTTTATTGTGTTTGGAAGTGTGTTTAGAAAGAGACAACAAAAGTAAAGCCATTTTATAAAACTGAACTCACTGCATCAAGTACTGTCTTTATTTTCTTGTGAGTCACTATTTTGAGTATAGAGCGGGAAATTAAAGGTTAAAAAGTCAAATGTGAAATTTTCTTTCAGCCTGAATGATAATTCATTCTTTATAAAATATTGCATAATCAACAAACTGAATTCATTGACTGAGTACTTAAGTATATTGGATTAAATGCACTGTGAAAATCTCTCTTTTACATAAATTCATTTTGAATGAAACTTAAATCAATATAAGAAATAGAAATTCAAGGTCTAAGTTTGTAAACAAATTTAACAATGTAATGACAAGCTTTTTGATAGAAGTACCACATTTTAACGATTTTCAGTAATCTTCTTATATAATGTAAAATAAAGGAAACTTTTTTAAAACTCATATTTTTTCTTAAAAGTCGTCTAAATCAGATTAAATCTTCAAGCATGTTAAGAGAAAACAATGAATAATACCAAGTATTAATCTTCATACAAGCTTCCTATTCATAACAGTGGTAGATTCAATTTCTTAAAAATGTATTTTGAACGAGAAAATTTAAAATGATTTGTCGGGAAGTCATTACAAACACTTTACCATTATATACATATATGGTAATGCATTCTAAATGATATCAACCTTGATGTGGGTCTGACAAGTTGGTCAAGAGATCTATTTGACTATTGCCTATATATATTTATCTACCTCTTACCACTGAGAAAAAAAATTCTGATCAGTGTACAGACTGAACACATGATATACTAATTCTACCATTTCTTTGCATAAATGATCAACAGTACCTGGTACCATATTATTATAAGGACTATTTTTGGCTATCCTGTTTATATCTATGGTTTTCTTGCTCCCAAAGACTGGTAGATTATTGGACGTTCCAATCTTTTGATTTTGAGCGTACCTGATGATGGTTATTCCAGAAACCAGTTGTGCACACTAAATTTGATATCTATGTTTTTATTTTTAGACATTTTTTTCTTTTAAATGCATTTTTACACTATACATCTAAGGAGAAAATACAAAATTAGAACTTATAGTCCAACTAGACCTGTTGTCCAGAAAATATGGCAGATAGATTAGTAAGATAGGATATGGATATAAATGAAGAGACTATCCAACATTACACTTCAGATATAAATGAAGAGACTATCCAACATTACACTTCAGATATAAATGAAGAGACTATCCAACATTACTTCAGATATACATCAAGTTGTATGTTTTTCAGCTTCCTACAATGTACATTATTTATACTGGTCACCATAATATATAATTTATAAAATTGAACAACAGACTGCCATCCACATAGACAACTTCTCTAATATTTTTTTTTAAGTTCACGAATATTAGAACTAAAAGAAATTTAAGATAAAGATGACTAAATCACAATCTTGTTTGAAGGACACCTTTAATATACGAGTTCATGCATTACTGTAATTGTAAATAAATTTAATGCACAAATACACACTGCAAGCAAAATTTGCTTGTATCTATGAAAATATGACATTCAGGTTAATAACAGAGAAATTTAATTTACTAATAGATTATGTTTGGATCAAGATCTCATGTTTGTGAATTTCTTATGAATTGCTGATATTGAAAACCTTTTATTTCCTGCTGATAAATAACCAATGTAAAACATGAGAAGCTATTGAAGGTTGATGCATTTAAAAAGAATCAATTTCGTTGTTAATGTCTCAAACAGTTAATGAAATTGACAATTAGAATCAATTTCCAATGTAAAATTAATGCAATTTTGTCCACTGAAACATGATCAATTTTTGATATGAAATTTGTCTGGTGATACAGCTACATCATAGCAATATTTAATTTGCATTGGAGTCAAACTGTTCATGTCCATTAAAATATTTTACTACATTATGTAGGGACAGAAGTTGAAAAAAAAAAAAAAAAAAACCTTGCAAAAAATGATTTACAGAACACTTAACATTAATCATTCTCCACCAAAAAACTCTTTTTTTAATATTAACATTTATAACAATTTGGTTAGTTCGAATCCCATCCATGCGAGTTGTACTCAATGGTTTTCTCCAGGTACTCTGGTTTCCTCCACCAATATAACTGACCAACACGATATAACTGAAAAATTGTTTATTGTGGCATTCCACACCATAACCTTAGGTCTAGTCATTTGTACCCCTAAACAACACTTAGAAGTCAAAGGTGACTGAAAAGGCAAAACCTTGTTTATACTGGCTTTGAATAAAAATTATACACACAAGAATAGCCCAGTAGTAGTGACACAGATTCTCCTAAAATTAAAGTTCATATATCTCCAAAAGAGTAGACAAATGGAAATTTCCCTGAAAAATAACGTTAAACTCTACAATGTTGGCCTGTGATTGGTCTGTAAATAATTAGGCATCAAGAAAACTAATGGTCAATTTAATTTAATGGTAAGAGTACCAAAGATAGAACTTTAAATTATAGTACAGCCAAAGTCCATGTGGTCACCTCTATCAAGCAGTTACATGTATTAAAAGATATCCCTTTTTCTTGTCCTGTCATAGAAATTTTCATATGAATTGAACCTCTTTTAAGAGGTCACCTGTCTTATAAGACCACTTTTTTTCTTTGTCCCAAATATGACCTCTTAATACAGTTTTGACTGTATTTATATAATTGAAATGTTGTTAAATGAATGTTATTTGATTGTCCAATTGTTCTAAAATGTTTATTTTCTAGCATGCTTAAAGTTAAAATCTTAACTCCTCATCGTAAAAAAGTAGTCTCTATTCAAATAAGGCAACAATTAACAAATATTTCATTACCTTTTTCAATGTATTTGCCTGCTTGTAAATGTGCCTCCAATCTTCTGCGGGCCATTTTAAATAATACTATGTTGCTAATGGGACGGAAATAAAGAGACTGATAGTGTATCCTGTTTCACAATGAAATCACCTCAGCATGTCTCAACCAGATATATACAGAAATATCTGAAAAATAAAATAATGTTGTTAAAAATATATCAATCTCAACACAAACTACATTTTACATTTAAATCCATGTATTGTATCAACATGTCCCAACTACCTTATCTGAACAAAATGATTTTAAAATGTTTAGATACCTTGAAATTTCACGCAACCTGATGCAGCTTGTTATTATCTTTAATGGAGAATTCATTGATCGTTAATTAATAGTGATTTAATTGTCCTATTATCAAATATTGAAGGTGTAGTATTACACATCAGACAATGTCAATGCATCATTGATATAAAATAACAACTTTTTACAGAACATCGATGGCCATTAAGGATAAAAACAAAATTCATTTTCTAACAATGAAGATATAGTTTGATTTCATTCAGCATCAAGAACACATTTAAACAAGCTGTTTATTTATGAATGATGTCTGGATGTGAATAGTTCCTAACAAATCATTCACATTTGTAATTTGATCTGTTTTATGTAAGGAATCTTTTGTTAAATAGAATGTTTTCACCAGCTATCAATCATCCTGAATAGTTAATACAACTAACATCAATTTCATATCAATGATTAAACCTTCACTATTAGCTATACTGTAAATTGCCTGTGCTATCTATTGACCACCTGACACTACTTACTATCTACAAAATGTCCCTGGAAAAACAAAATGTAGAAACATCAATCTTTGAAATGAAAATTTGACTTTACTGGTCCGAATCAAATCATTGAATTAATTTTTATATAGATCTAAAAAAAAAAAACAACAGAAAAATTTACTGGTCTTGGGTTGGAGGACGTTGCAGTCTTAATTTTTATAAAAGGTTGTGTTTTTACACGAAAATGTATTCATTGATCAATCATTCACATTGTGTAAAAATTCAAGAGATTTGGTAAAACAAACTTAAGTAATTGCAGGAAATGTGGGATTTTTTTTTTTTAAACAGTGCCAATTGTCTGGAACGATATGAGGGAAAAACTTCAAATTCAAGAGAAAATAGGGAGTGAGTGCAGAGATCTAATTCTATTTAGAGTGGAAAGGCACCATACCTTTATAACATCTCAAGTTTGTCAACTTTTATGAAGCTTAGTCAGAGATCCTTTCAACTCACATAGATGAGTCACCCGTACTCACCATTTTCAGTTGGAATCTCTGAAATTTTCAATACAGTGGTGGGACTAGCCAAAAATTTCAGAAATGTCTTAGGGACTCATTATATTAAATTGCTACAGTGCTTGGGACACAAGGAGGACTTACTCATTTATATTTATGCTTTTGTTTTATTTATATAGTACATATACATGTGTCTTACTCTAAGTCTTGAATTGTAATAGATTCACATATTAATTATTTAATAAGTCCTTTTAGCATCGACACTTGGTTTCCCCTGCATTTGAATAACTATGGCATTGTTCATGTGCTTTGGATACAAGGAGGACTTTTTCTTCCCTATATTTAATACAAATAGACAAACAAACAAATATTGATATGAGTGATAGATTTATTCTCTCATACTTTAAGTATTTATAATGTACAGTACAGCTGACAGCATACACTGATAAATGCTGAGCATTTAAAAGGCTCAGCATCCAATGCTGAGGTTTTATTGGGGGGTTGTAAATCATGGGCTGATGATCAATTTTATTACCCTCACCTGTACAGGTGGTCAGCAATTGAATAAACAATATGATCATAATGATTTCCATGTAGATGTACCTGATTCAAGGGTGCGTCTAAACACAGCTAAGACCGTCTTAGTGCACTAAGACTCTACATACTGCCACTAAGGACATGAAGGAGATGTTTTACTAACACAAAATACACGGCAATGCATCAAAATGTAGAAATTAAACATAATTTTAAATTTTCATAGTAATACTATGAACAGTTTTTGATTAAATAATGATTTTGTCTGTTATCCTTGGCACGTGTCATTAATCCAGACGCACTCATGCGTGACACCTGAATATACATTAAATATACTGTGTATTTGAAAATCCATAAGTATATATGGGCTGTTTCAAAAAAATTGACCCCAAAGTGTGACCAAAATTAAAGTAATTGGAAATTGATGTCCTATTGAATTTTAAGGACCCACATAAGTCCAAGTTTACTAATTTATCATCGGTTTGTGAAAGAAATTAAGAAAAAAAAATGTTGCAACATTTTATTAATGGCTTTTGATCTATATTTTTGTAACACTAACAATATTTCTCAACAAGATTACAACAGAAGTAATTCTAAAAATTATTGTACATTATTAATTTATTGATACAACAAAGTTCAAAAATTAATTTTCGATCATTTTTAACCAATATTTTTAATTTTAGAGATAAAATTTAATGTATTTTCACCATTTTTTTAAGTAATTTTTTGGTTTCTCATTACAAAAGTTTCTGTTTCTCTTGTAAAAAGGTCCACACTGATATGAAAAGCACATTTGAAGACACATACACGATACTAATTCATTCACTGAAAATTTCATAGAAATTGCTTTATTCATTTTTGCATTATTCACAAATGACAAATGAAAAACACATGTATTTTTACCTAATTTTGTTACACTCCTGACATATTTTTGTATATATATATCAACTAAAGTGAATATTTCAACAGAAATAGGTGTTGAAATTAGAGTCCAATGAATAAAACAGGCCATCAGCATATAATTTAACAATTATCTATTAGAGAAATATTAATTTGCTTGATATTAAGACTTAAAGTTGACCGCTAGCAGCTGTATCAAGTAACTTAGGGCAGTAAAATACTTGAAAAATACATTCTACCAAATTTATTTACTTCTCACTTGCTTTCTTATTACATCAGAAAAGCTCACATTGTTTTAATATTTTGTTCAGGAGTGTAACAAATGTTCAACTCAATGGAGACTTGTAGAGTTTTTGATGCTGAAGAAGGAAGGACTCACCCTAACTTTCCTCTGTCTGTTTTAATTTTGATGATATGACATGAGATTGGTAATTTTAGAGCTACATGTATGGTCTATTGACAAGAATGACAGTATTGGCAACCATATTTGTCGACTGATCAAAATCACAGCAAAAGTTTTGAACTAGATACCATATAAAGGAACATCCACACCAATTTTGGTTCCAATCTTCCCATTGGATTCAGAGGAAATGACTTTAAAAAAAATTACTACCACGGATGCCAAATGATGGAAATAGCTAAAAAGTAGGATTTGTGTCAGGAGTGTACCATTTTATGTTGATAGTTAAATACATAGCTATTTTCCAATGAATGAAACAATTATTCACAAAACATTTAATATTTTAATTACCAATAGTTATATCCTTCATTTCTACTTTGTGAAAACTAGAATGTCTTAATCACTTTTGAAAAACTCTTTGAAGTGCTCATGATTATATAGATTATTTTTCAATCAGTGGCTTAAATAAATTATAACAAGGAGATAGAATGCTACAAATATAGTAGAATTGCATTGCAATACCTCAGCAAGACACAGATGGTCAGTTTCAGTCAACCATATTTTCTAAATCTGACTAAAAAGTAAGTTCAATAGTACATGTACTTGTATTTAATTGGATAAAAGTGTTACACTCCTGACATAGATGTTTTGGCCACACAAAAGAACTGGCGGTCATCAGATCATTATGCTTGTCACTCATGATCTTTGACAGGACTGTTGACTAAATTAAAACACAAAATATTATAATTAATAAGATTGTGTTAAAATTATGACCTTGTAAATTTAAATGTTACACTCCTGACATATTCCACAGGTGTTCTTCTATTGAATATAGGATTGATGTAAAAGCTCACAGAGACATGTTGATGCTTCTGGTTTCAGCTATGATACTTAAAGAGACAATTAACCATTGTCAGTTGTTGAGAAGTATGCTACATACCTAAATAATTTCACTTTTAGACAACACAAACAGTTTTATTGACCATTATTTTTTTTATACATGGTAATTTTACCTATCTGGTCCTGTCTTCTAAATTACAAAAAAATGCATAAATTATGCAAGAAATTTTAGCTAAAATACCAAAGTTTTCCATAAGATATATTTTTCTACTATACAATTATTTGTTTTCTAATTACACAACATGGCAGTACATGCATCTTTGTAAATGTCACACTAAAAGTGTTACACTCCTGACATTTTTTGATACATTTTTGGATGCTATTTTTTAGTGGTAGCAGATAATGCCGTGAAATTTTGCAGCAAGGTTCTATGTACCAAAGTACATATTCTGATACAAAAAGATCCAATTTAAATCATCACATATTAGAATGGTCAATGATAAATGAAATGGGGTCATTTTTTTTTAAACACCCCATATGTCTTTTGTATTATTTGTTTACGTTATACATTGTAATTAAATGTGTAGATAAGAAAATTTTATGTTTTGTGAATCCTTGTTATGTTATAAGGGAGTTATGACATTTAATCGGCACGTGTTGTCTATCACCATTGTAGTTTATTACATGTTGATTAACCATTTTACCTGGTTGATTGTCAATCAATCCCGAACAAATAAACAATCAGATCGTTTGATCTACATGATTAAAGCTAATTATTAAACAAACCTTGTCAAACAAATGTAAGAGCTTGGTAACTCTTTCTTTGAAGCTACTGGTATTTTACAAAGGAAAGTAAAGGTTAATTACTGATACTGTCTGTTTTGTTTTATTTTTGTACAGAAATAGTTACAGTGTTGTGTTTATCTAGCATTTTTGAGTAATAACATAATTTTAAAATGGTTTGAAGATTTCTTTTTGTATTCATTACTTGCATATTTTCATACGAACAAGCTAGCTTTTTTTCACGAATTTTGAAATCTACTCGAAGACAATGTGGCAGCCTTGGTTTTCCAAACCAGTCTTTAACTATGACCTTTGCATCCAAAGATTATAAAAGGTGATTATCTTATTTCTATTATTATTTTTAAAGAAAATTTTGGGTTAATTAGGTAAATTGACATAGGCAATTCATGGTTGTTGTTTAACGGAAACTCAGCAATTTTTCAGCTATATCATGAAGAGAACAAGTTAATTTTCCATGGGAAATTTGATATACCGCTACCACAAAAACTTGCACGTAAACCACACCAGAGAAAGAGACCACGCACAAACAGAACACAGCCAAGATATTGACACTTTTTATATTGTTCATTATTCATGTTATTGTCTTATATTTTATATGTACAAATTAAATATATTTATCATTAATATATGTAGTTATTTGTTATAAAAATAATCCTTATTTGATGAAATGAATTAGTCATATTTTAATCAGAATTTTATTTATGACGCCAATGTGTCCAACCCGATAAGTTTTTATTTAAGGACAAGGAAGGAAATTCCAAAAGAAAAACTTCCATTTTTAATGCACAACGTACTATATAAAACAAACAAAACAATTATCAGATTACCTCTACAGTTATATATGATTTATTTATTGATTGATGTTTAATGTCAAGCGAGCAATTTTTCAGCTATATTCAGGACTTGAACATGTTTACAATAAATCAATATGTAGGTTAAAAACAGGGGACGGATAGGCCAATGGGCAAACAAATTTAAACACCACGGGACTCGAAACAAGGGAGGGGAAAACAAATTAAAAAAATATAACTTGTAACAAAGAACTAAGATCAAATAACGTGAACAAAAACATGCAAAAGTAGTTTATTATAATACCTGGATTAGTTACAGAAGAGTGGAAAACAAAACAAAAACAAGGATTCACAAAACATAACATTTTCTTATCTACACATTTGATTATAAGGTAAATAAATAATACAAAAGACATATATACTTATGGATTTTCAAATACACAGTATATGTAATGTCTATTCAGGTGTCACGCATGAGTGCATCTGGATTAACCACACGTGCCAAGGATAACAGACAAAATCATTATTTAATCAAAAACTGTTCATAGTATTACTATGAAAATTTAAAATCATGTTTAATTTCTACATTTTGATGCATTGCCATGTATTTTGTGTTAGTAAAACATCTCCTTCATGTCCTTAGTGGCAGTATGTAGAGTCTTAGTGCACTAAGACGGTCTTAGCGGTGTTTAGATGCACCGCCTGATTCAATAGGTTTTAGTAAAATTTACCTGAGCATGTACATTTTGTATGTGTGATTTGTTACACTTGTGACTTTTTATTTAGTGGAAATATTTACATAATAAATTTTCTATTTTACAATGTAGTAATGTTTTGATAATTCTAAAATTGAATTAGATTTTCTTTGTTTCTCAATTGATTTGTTTTGTTAAAATTTCAATTATTATCTGTATTTTAAAATATTTAATTATACAATTCTTTTTTAACCATTTGCTTGTTGTCTATTTTTTTTTTTTTTCTTGCTGTAAAGCTTAATATTTTCTACAATTTGTTTGTCTTATCAATGTTTTAAATCTTGAAAGTAAACTCTAACTAAACTGTGCATATTAAAAGAATTAAACTTGGTGCACAATCAGAGAATAATATATTTAATTACATTATTAAACATATGCATGGCATAGAGATTTTTCTCCACATCATGATTAAAAGTTACATATTATTTTCTTATGCTGCACCATTAGATTTGTTTGCTCTGTACATAAGAGTAGAAAAGAAGAATATGTAAAGTTGTTATATTTTAATAATCTGACATATCACATTTTAAGATCAATATATATTTAAACTACTGATAATCAACATCATCACAATCACAATTGTCAATTTAATTGCATATCACTGGCAATCAAAACTGATCAAAAGTAATTTTTTTTTAGCAATTAATCTATTCTCATTAGCTGTCTTTGATTTTCTTTTTTTCCTTTTTATTTTTGTTTGTACTAACAAAAACAGTAAATTATTTAAAAAAAAGTTTAATTAAAAATTCATGAATATTTATGAAAAAGAAATTTATAGTAATTTTAATTTTAACCATTGAACATTTCACATTTTATAAAATATATATATATATATATATATATATATATATGTATTTAATTTAGGAATCTAGTTGAATATGTGTGTTTTTTTTCTTTTTCATTATGTACATTATGTCTCTTTAGGTCATTTTATTACATGAGAGTGAATAAATGGCAAATTACAAGAGTCCATAAATCCTTCATTGATTGACATTTTCTATGTTTACCATATCTGTGTGTTAATATACAAAAAATACTTAATTTGTCATTTTTTATATTGAAAAGAATGTATTTATAATCAAATGGCATATTTTTTTAATGCTTAGAATGTATGTTTAACAAAATAAGAATAAAAATGTGGAAAAAAAGTTCAAGAAATGTCCAGGGGTCGATTTCACAAAAAGTCGTAAGTCTAAGATTACTCGTAAGTGTTATCGTAAGTGTGATTTCCAAGCTTTTGATTGGTTGAAATTCACACTTACGACTGATCTTAGACTTACGACTTTTTGTGAAATCGACACCTGAATAACAAAATAAAAAAAAACTGACATGTCACAAAATAAACTTTGAAAAGAAAAGAAATTAATATACCTTGGATAAAATGCAAAATAATTTCAAAAAGATTGTTATATATAGTATAACTAATCGTAGATTTTGAATATCAAAATAAGACCATGAGTAACCGAAGTACGCATAAGGATTAAACGAGTGGGCGGAACTTGTTCCGTCCACGAGTTTAATCGTTAATGCGTATTCGGTCACGAGTGGTCTTATTTTGATATTCAAAATGTATGATTTAGTTATACTGTTTATTATATAGACTTTCAAAATTTCTTATATATTATTTTTTTTATTTGTATATTTGATTGCACGCGTGTGAATCTACGAGCAATGATACTACAGGGTTCAGTTGGAAGGATCTGCCATCTTGAAAATGTGAAATCCTATTTTTCATATTTACAACAATGTACAAAAAGAATTAAAATACTTACCTTGAAAGCTTATTTTAGTTAAATTAAATCACAATTGAAGCGTATACGAAGCCAAATAGCGTCGAATCTTTACGTTTCAAACTGCAAGTCTTCATATGACGTCACCTTGGTTATGTGCCAAAGTCATCAATAACATTTCGCGGAATTTTTTTCAGCTTACAATCGTATGTGTATTCACCGTTGCACAACAAGGGACGTAACCATCACACTTATAGTTTTGCAAAAGTAGTTCCAGTGGGAAAAAAATGATATTTCACATGTGAAATACCGGAATTTATTTCACGGATAAATCCCCATAATTCACACCTATCTATATAATAATTAATCTTCATTAAACATATTAGGTAGAAACAAAGATTTTATTTCAATTATTTTTTTTTATACAAATAAGCAAAAAAAACAAACTCTAATATTTAATGCATTTATAATTAAATATATTATTCCTCTGCAAAAACAGATAAAAATAATTACAAAATAAAAATTAAATTAAATTTTAAATACATGTATCATTAAAAGAACATATAACATTTTTGTAAAACTTGAATAAAACCCTCTTAAATACATGTACATTACATAAATATGAAATTCTTAAAATGTAAAATCTTATCTTAATTAATTAATCTATTGAATAAAATAGCATCACAAATAATCT
The DNA here is from genome assembly GCA_002080005.1 of Gigantidas platifrons. Taxonomy (NCBI): domain Eukaryota; kingdom Metazoa; phylum Mollusca; class Bivalvia; order Mytilida; family Modiolidae; genus Gigantidas; species Gigantidas platifrons. The sequence continues at coordinate 481,097 of MJUT01017464.1, read as the reverse complement.
TGTTCTTCTTTCCCATATTTTCAGTTAAAAATCCTTATATATCCAACACAAAATTATGATTTCATTTCAATTATTTGTTTAAATTATTAGCTGATGCTAATATCACAAAATATTAAATTTTTAAAATATTCTTTAATTTAAAATTTTCAAGGTACAGTTATATATATTAAAGTCCTTTTTCTACACATCAAACTCACTGAAATCTAAATATGCCCATTTCCTGTTATGTAACACAAACCTGTAGATCACCTGTGAAATCAACAAGACACTACTGACCAGGTATTTTATGGCCCTGTTTATTACCATGGGGTTAATTAGCAGACCAGCAAAAATGCTGAGCCTGGCTCAGCATCCAGATTATGCTCAGCATTTATCAGTGTATGCTGTCAGCTGTACTGTATACAATGTAGTTATTTCGCATGTATAATATGTGTGAGAATGTGTTATAGTCCCATTTGCACCGGCCCTTGGTTTCCTCTGCATTTGTACAACTACTTTACAGTACTTGTCCATGTGCTTAGGACACAGGGAGGACTTGACCACTACACTACATGTAAATTAACCATTGATGTCTGATGTGGCCAACAATGTCATAGTCGATGGCACTTAATTATTATTAGTATAAGTATTTAGTATATTTTATGGACAGTTTTGTTCATTGTAATGTATAAAAAAAATTTTTTTAATGTTATTGTTTATGAATCACTGTAATGACTTTGCCCCTTGTGGGCCCTCTATTGGAAAATAAAATTCTTATTATTATTGTAAAAAATCGAAGGTGACGAATTCTTATGTCCATGCACTGTACAAGTATCCCTGTTTGGGCTAAAGCAAACTTCAGTTGTCGTAAAAAAATGCCTATTTTTTTAACATACAAAGTTCAATATAAACTATACAATGGCACAAACAAAAACAGTCATCATCAGAAGACACCATACTTTCATAATTCTCCTACAGCTGTGTATAAATTTTGTGAAGTTTGGTCACAGCAAATTTGAGTTTTTGTCAGAAATACATTTACAAACAAAGTCCCATAACTCTGCATGTGAACTTGAGTTATCATTGGCTGTGTAGTGTGTAGTCAGATGAACAGTATATCATATTATGCCCTAACTTCGATGGGCTTTTAAATATTATTTTCATCAGAGAACTAAAATTACCTGAAAACTAAGTAAATTTCTATTTATTAATAAAGTACAATACCTTAGTTTGTAACAGTAATGATATCAACAACTATCAGTCATGAAAGTCCAGACTTGATTAATTGGTGTAAGTATATTAACCAAACATACATGTATTGATACCGGTAATTAAATTCTTACATGCAAAATACAGTCCCTAACAATGTCTTTACCTTGTACCTGGTTTAAAACTAAATTTAAACAAAATATTTACAAAGTTAATACCCAGGATATAAAAATATAATCCATTTACCAAATATTGAATAAACCGTCTAATAAGTTCAATAAAACTCTGACTAAGTTACACATAATGTCTATGAGTATGTTATAGATTACTTATAAATGACCAAAACATCTGATATACCTATTTAGATTACAGAAAATATACATATAATTTTAATCTAAATTGGTCAATTTAAATTTCAAAGTCGCTTTGAAGATGCAATTTACGTAATTTCAATTTCAAGCAAAAGTTATCTTAAAAAAAAAGGTTGTTTAAACTTCTTTGAATTCAAAAATGTCTTTGTTAACTAAACAAATGTAGAATTAGTTCCAGTATATTATGGCCAAAAGTTCATATTATTCTTAATCTAACACTAGTTACATTCCCTGTTAGGTTACTGACTTGTTTTTATACAATTTCTTTTTACAGAAATGAGGTTCCATTTGGGGATAATATCTCTCTATGTATTTTATTTAAGAAACAAGTGAAGAAACACCTTTTTTCAAATTTATTCATGAAAATAACTTTCTGATCATTTCAAATGTGTTTAATTTGATTATTTATTAATAAAGAGAAAAAATTGGAAATATTATCCTAAGAGAAACTTGAGGCTCATCAGACTTGAACCTGTAACAATCACCAAGATTAATATTAATCATTTAATAGAAGATTTAAAAGCAGTCAGTCATTCCACCTCTACAAGTCACATCTTAAACCATATAATAGTAGCAACACTTATGATGTGTTCAATCTTATAGCAGTGCGCAAAACTATTGACTTCATATTGCAAAACTATTGACTTCATATTTCTATCGTAAGTAATGGCTTTGAAATTGGGCAACAACACAATTTTTTAAAGGATATCCCTAGCTGCCAAGGCACAGTGGGTTAAATATTATTTTCAATATAAAACTAATTGGCATGATGGACAAATATCGTCTTCATTACATCCTTCACCAGAAAATAGATACATGTAAATATTGTTAACAACTTGTTATGTATTCTACACATAATTTCATCCAATTTATGAAATTTCTATTTTTCGGTAACATTAACTATCTTTGATCAAAATGATTTTAAAAGTCTCCAGCTATAGATCTTCTCTACCATGTTTTGCTCACTTGGTGCAAGTTACAAAGAGTGAGTTGGATCCCATTATACTAGTTTAACTAGTCACATTTTGTTCCTGTGCCAAGTCAGGACATGGGATTTCCATCGTGATATGTAATGTAGTCGGGTCTTTTTGTGTTAAATAGTTTGAGGTGAGAGGTAGCTGTTTTAAAGTATTGCTGACATTGTTGAAATTCTTGACAATCACCATGATCACCGTTTGAACTTTCTTTTCCTAAGTTCTTGTTGAGGAGAAGGTAGTTTTGAAGACCTTATTTGAAAATGACACGCTAAACAGAATTTTGTCGCCATATTGATATAACCAAATGCATATGAAAATAAACAATTTAAAATAAACAAGTAAGTTGAAACAGTCGGACGTGAAGTTGTGTCAAACTATAGTGCATCTGAAAGATTGAATTGCACAATGTGAGATATCCTTTATTTGAATCGCTTAGAATGTACATGCTTATTCGTGTGTCATAGAAGATTTAACAAACATGGACTTTTGGGCCATTGTTTATACTGTAAATGGAACCTCTGTGCATTTGGTTGGATTTCCTCAGAATTCTACTTATCATCTTAATATCAAGTGTAGGCAAAAGGAAGACATTGTAATATAATATTGACATATTCATATCATAAACAAACCTTAGATATGTGACATAATAATGTCTAAACATAATCAGAAAGTTGATAGCTGAAAAATTGCTTGCTGGACGTTAAACACCAATCAATCAATCAATCAATCAGCTATTTAAAATTTAATATGGAGGCAAAATTAACGAAGCGAGATAAACAACTCAGAACCCCAATACAAAACAAAGATGGCAACCATGTAATGTTAAATCTTCATAGAGAAATTCAAGGGAGAATATAAAACATGGACCATTTACCTTGTGATGGAGACGAGATTACATACTGCAAACTGAACTTCCATGCCCTGGACCAAATTTTGTGTTCAGAATAGACAGGTGTTTGGTTTATACAGGTTAAAATATTTTAACAAAGAATTCCAAGATTGGGACTTTATTCTAAAATTCGGTGTACATGTATATAGGATTCACGGTTCGGTTTACACAGATTTCACTGAACATACTAGAAAAACAATCCTATATTGTAATTTAATAGAAACTACATAAATTGTATCTGAAGGATTTTTTTGTGTTTCAATTGCACTTTAGGTTTAAATTTCTCATATAGTCATAAAGACCTATGTGTATAATTGTATATTTAAATGTTCATTTACTATAAATACATGTACATTGTATATAAATGTTGTTCAGAGATGTTTATGGAAATATATGATAACCTTTTTACAATCATCCGATGCAATAATTTACACATTCAGTATACAAAACCACCAGGAATAGGATCTAGTCCTGTGATATTATATTTTAATTTAAAAATAAATATCATATTCTTTCAGTAAAGAGATGTCAAAGAACAGAATAATGAGAATTATCCTCCACAACTGATTCATGTAGCATGATACAAATGTTTTATTGACAAATGGAGATACTGTACCTCACCATCAAATTGCAAGTATAAAGACAATTGTATATTGTATTATGTTGTATAGTCTATGGTCATATGAAATACAGAACTCTCTTATTAAAAAAGGATATTGTTACTCTACAGTTGGTAAAGGGACATTTCATTTCCAGCATATCACAATGTGATCATTAGCTATAAAAAAAAATATATATTTGCTTCGCTCGCTTTTAAGGTAGCACCTTCATCATATTAGTACATGTATTTGATTTTCAATGCAAAAGGGTAAGGAATGGGCATATCAAAAATTAATACCATATAATATTTTGCAAAAATGGTTCGTGTGACACAAAGTATAGGAGTACATGTAATTAGACAGGCAAACAGCTAAGAGCTTTAATAATAATTTACATATAGTAAAGACTAAGGCATGGATAGTAGAAATTGGTTGCTATAGTATCCAAAGCAGCTTTACATTTGAGGGAAAATGTATTGGGATTTATAGTGCAGGTGAGTGAAATACAAACTGTATGCCTTCTCCATTTGCTGATTTACAGTCAATGAAAGTAAAAAAATATGTGTAATTATGATTAACATAATTCTAGAGGCACTTGACGACTCAACGGCGGACTATACAACCATTTGAAGTGAAAATTAAGACTATTAGTTTCTTAATGGTAGAAATATGTTAAAAAACAAGAGTTGAATACTATGGAAAACAATTACTTCATTGAAACTGGAAGTTAAAAATAGTTTATCCACTATTTTGGTTATGCACAAGAAAAATTAGAATTTCTTCCACTTCTGAAAATGCATTAAAAATGTATATGTACATTTTACTTTATTGTTTGCTACAAATTATTTAAATAATTTTTGTAGTATTCTCAAGTATTTCGACATTTATGACAAATCAAGAATTCTACATTTAAATTGGAAATGTACACTACATTGTACTCTTCCGGTCTGGCAAACCTGTACTGTGTCTTACTATGATGCCAGGTCTTTACTGTTGATTCAACAGTGTTGAAGTTTACACAGTAAAAAAGATATCATATACAGTTCACTGATTTAAAGTTTATGCTTGTTCTAGACCAATCTTGAAGTCTTTATTTAGCTCAATTGAAACAATTTATTTTTATACATATAGTTTTTTTATGATTCAGGTTTATTCAGATTTTCCCCCAAAAATGAAAATGTAAGTCTTGCATTATTATGAAAAGCTTAATCATACATGGCAACATATTTTTTACACGATTAACAGAATTTTGGTTTATTGATTGAGGGATGTTTACACCAACTTTAGCAGTATTTCAGCTATTTTGTGGCATGAACAAATTTTACTTTTATGAATTTCCACTTTTTTTTTACCAGATTCTTAGTCTTACCCTTAAAATTAAAGAAATTTTGGAAACAAAAATAGTTACATATTCATTTCAGTGTCCATAGTGGCATACCACGTACAGGTCTCTGAACAATTATTTGTAGAGATCAGGGTCAATTGCCCTATTGACCCTAATCCCTACAAATAATTGTTCAGAGACCTGTGGGCATACATTATATGCCAGGGATCTACACTAACAGTCGCCCAGTCGCCCATTCGCCCAAGGCGACTTAAAATTGTATTGGGCGAGTGAAAACTCGATTATTTCTCGCCCAGGTGACGACTGAAAATTTTGGGAGCGATGTCAAGAATTATTAATTCCCGCACCGGTTTTTAGACGTACCAAAATTGCGACTGGTTTCCGATTTTTATTTTACTTATTTTGGTAATGGTATATCGAAATCAGCGGTGTCAGTAGAATTATCCTTGAGAAATGATTGTCGGTTTCCTCAAGTCAATTTTTTGCCGCCGGATCGTTATCTTTTATTACTATTACTAATAAATACAATAAAATAAAATAAAATGAACACACCGGCCCTCTATTCTAACTCTAAGATAGCCAAAGCGCTTAGGATATCGGTAAAATGATCATGATTTAAAACCTGTACGTGACGTACATTATGGATAAAATGGCCACCGGTGATGTGCCCAGTGGAACCAAACTCCAGACAGTTACCAGCTCCGGTCCGCAAACTACCCTCCACTAGTCATATTTCTAATTCTTTCAGATTTTGTTTTAATCATATTCATAAATACAGTATAAGATTAAAATTGGTGATTAACTTTAAAACACATATAACATATATCCGCAACAGAATACCGAAGGAACAAGTTAAAGGAATTATTCAAAAAAACAACAGAATCCAAAAACAAGTCAAAATTGACTTGTCAAAATATCTGATTTACCATATCTGTAATCTACCTGAAAAAAAAGCTGGGCGCCTAAATTATTTGTTGGGCTCCTTGAAAATGAAAGTTAGGAGACCAGGTGGCGACCATGGTTCAAAAGTTAGTGTATATCCCTGTATGCATATTGTATTTTGGTCTAAGCTAATGTATTGGGTCATTCATCGATCGCTTCTCATGTCGCACCTGTTCTTAAAACAAGAAAACTGCAGCAGAGCTGCGAGAGGAGTCGATTAAAAAAATAAATCAAAGTATCCAATATCTCATTTTATTTAACTAAAGATTTTTCCTCGTATTTCAAGATTAGATGGGATAATTCCATCAAGGCGAAAAATTTTGTTTGACGGAAAGGCCCGAAAAAATCCGATTGCCAAAACATAATTATTACATTTTAATATTGATAGTATATTTAGTGCCTTCGGCACGAATGCCAATCAGTATGACATGACGAATTTTTGGTACGAATTTGCTTGGTAAATACCTGTCACCATTCAACTTCCGGCAAGGCCAAAAAAAAAAAATTCTGTGTTTCCGGTAACGGGTCCAAAAAAAATAGGGTAGGTAGGTAGGTTTTTTTTTTTTTTTTTTTTTTTTTTAATATAGAGTAGTCGATATGTTCCTGCTGTATATTGCCACATGTTTAGAACCTCCATGTTCTGTGTATGTTTCAGAGGTGTTATGACTATTAATTGACCAAGAGTCCAAGGTGGCCGCATAAAAAGCACAACATTTCGGTTTGAATTCAAAATCTGTTTACTGTCTTTTAAAGTATGAGTACATGTATCAAGTTTAAATATTGTTGTTACCAGCAGTCTGATACATGTTTCTGTACATAGTGTGTTGCCATGGGATCCATTCCGACTATACTGTGTTCGTGCCTTCGGCACAAAGACTTTTGAGATTTTGTTCGCAATGGTCGTGCCTTCGGCACGATTAGTGAATTAATTTTATTATATAAGATATGCCTTCGGAACGGAAACTTAATGTTTCTTTGTCTATGAAAATAAAGGACGAATCAACTTCCGTCAAGGTGTTGCCATGGGACCCATTTGCAACATTTAATGTGGCCATGCTGATTCATTCTTTTGTTCATATCGGGTGTGCCTTCGGCACGACGATTTTATTTCTTATTTCGTAGTGTTCGTGCCTTCGGCACGACACAAAGTGTATTATTTATTTCATTTACAAAACCTTCATTGACAACTCTGCCTTCTTCAAGTTCGAAAGTAAAACCCTGTTTTCTATTTGAATGATATAGTCATGCATTCGGCATGAAACGTAAGTTATAATTCTCAATACAATTCTAAAGTCATTACTTTATTTTATTTGTTTCGTGTTGGTCGCGCCTTCAATAACGAAAACAGGCAAATGGCTTAAGCTCCTGACACTTCCGCTTCCGATTTCAAAGTGTTTTCAAGTATCAACCATGATCGCTTCACTCACAGATGGGTTGATAAAAAAAGGAAAAGAATAAAGTACAAAAAGGGGGGGGTCCTTACCTCACAACTTCTTCAACTGTCAAAGTTTTTTCCACTAAATAAGTAAGTGTACAGAACTGCAAGATGACTGTAAAATTAAACAATTTGCAAGTTGTATGAATTAATAATATTATAATATATCAAGAAGAAAAAAACTTACTACCGGAACACAATAACTTCAATATTAGTTAGACTTGAAGGTTGCTGCAGACGCCTTTCCTTCCCACTTCCGACTTGCGCATACAGCTGTCTAGAGCGACTTCCTGCTTTCAGAATATTTCTAAATTTTACGCTGTAAATGATGGATAAAACCAGAAATATCAAAATGCCATTTACAATGGACGACATTGATCTCCCTTGATTACATCGTGCAATCTGAATAGTGCAACATCTTCTTTCTTTGATGTTTGCAATGTTAGAATTTATACAGATGTAACCAATAGATATGATAAAGAAAATACTATCCTGTCAGAAGCAATCAACAGTTTATTTGATCTAAAACACCCTTAAAATGTTGATGTTTTGAGAGTGACCTTCTGAAGTTTTGTTCCTATCGCATTCAATCTTCAGAGGCAATATATTCAGAACTAAAACTAACACGCACAATGTCTTTGAAAAGTGATGTGAGGATACTTCTTCTTGGTGATGGTAAGTTTCCCATAATTGACATTGTTTACATACTATTTCATTGACTGTCATGACATTGTGTCTGTGCCTGTGGTTTCATGGTTTGGTTTTGTCTTCCATTTCCAATAAACTACAGAGTACAGATGTACATTTGCCTATGAGGAGGCATGTGATTAAAAACACTTGTCAAAAAATGTAATATAATATATATCCTGGTGTTATGCCTATGGGTTTTCGAGGTATTATTGATTTTCCGATCTGGCGATTGACAGTGTTAACCCTTAATTCATATGACGATTGGAATTATCAAAGAATGGCTAGTTAAATATTTCTTTGTACATAAGATTATTTGAAAAGCCATTCTTGTATTTTAATATATTCTCGATTATCTGTCAACTTCTGCTGTCAGTAAATGGCGTCACATGTTTTCGTCTTAAGTAAAAACAGGGCCGATATACGGGATGGAAACGAATATAAAATCCGTAAATGGCTGGTTTTAAAATTTCATAGTTCTGGCCATCTATAAATCATACTACATCTAAATAAAATAACAGAATGTTTGAAAATGACCACTTTCAAAATTGTGTTCACTTTTGTTGTTTTTTTTAGTGCTGAAACCAAAATGCACTGCTGTTGACGTGCATTTTATATAAGAAACCGGCACATTTCAGTCAGCTCTTTTGTTTACAAGTACGATAAGTGACACCATGACAATCACACGACAGGTAGAGCAGGTGTCTGAGATGCAGACGACATAGTTAAATTTTATGTAGCCTTTCAGGATTTTTTTCCAGCTACTTTTTAAATGAAGTAATTTTTTGGCATTACGAAAGTATGGTTCAGTAGGTAAGTTCACTATTTTTGGTACTTATGTCTTTAAAAGCAATCTTAAACATTTTTGACAGACGTCACGTTGCCATCCTGTTTACTATCTAGAAATAGAAACCGGAAGACAGGTAAAAAATAACACGTGCGCTGTGTAAATCAAAATAAAATGGATGAGACGAAAACATATACCATGACGATACAGTTAAAATGAATGGTCCAGTTTACTTGACTCTTCTAATCCTGTTGACAATATATATTTACACTTTAGTCGTGCTTTTGATTCAGTACCACATGAGTGTTTGATAACAAAACTTTACAGTCTTGGTTTTCAAGGGAAATTGTTGGATTGGATAAACTGTTTCTTAACAGGCAGATCTCAATGCGTAAGATTTACATTTTTTGTCATGACAATTATTCATATTTGGCAGAGGTCATCAGTGGAGTGCTGCAAGGCAGCGTCCTTGGTCCCGTATTATTCATTGCTTTTATTAATGACTTGCCTGATACTGTATCAGGTTTAGTGAAAATATTTGCTGATGACTCTAAAATTTACTCTTCAGTTGAGCAACAACAACAGGTTTTACAAAATGGCTTAGATAGACTACATGTATGTGACTGGTCTAGGAAATGGAAGCTTTCTTTTAATGCCACAAAATGTAAAGTGATGCACTTTGGTACAAATAACAACCGTTCTAGATATACAATGTTGGATCATTTGGATGACTACATTTTTTGTATGTTCAAGTATCACCAGTTATTGAGGAGAAAGATTTGGGAGTAACTTTTGAGCCAAATTTAAAATTCAATAAGCATATCAGTAACTGTGTTAATAAAGCTCAGCGTATTCTAGCGATGCACAGGGACTTGCTCCCGGTCAATAAAAAGATCGACTATCCACATATATACACTAGATAAGGGAGATACAAATGTCGTCGGTAGCCACGCTTCAACTCATTTTATTTCCATTAATACCCTTAATCTCACCGCTAGTTCTCCTTAATTTGTTTAACAAGATGTTTATCTAAGAATTACAACAGCAGTTACCTTGATTAAACCCTACTTGACTTCAAAAAATAGCTTCGTTCACTCAAATCATCTTTTACTACATCCGCCAGCTCCCAAAACGAAAATGACGACCTTGAACTTACGTTCGGGCTTACTCTGGGTTTTTCTTTCATGCACAATAACTCCAGTTGCGGAATTTTTTGGCGAAACTTTTAAAGCGGGATTTTGAATGTGAATGAACTGGAGTTATCGTGCATGAAAGAAAAACCCTCATACACGTAAAAGTTTCATACATCTAAAGCATATTAAAAATGATAAAACAAAGCAACCAATCATGCCAACTTTTGTTCTATATATCGAATACACTCTAAAACTAAACATTTATACACTTTGGTGTGTTGATTTCATGTAAACAAGGAAGTTTATTGATTTCTAAATAGGCCACTCCCATTTCTGCCCAGAACGCTGCCATTTTGACAAATGAAGGTAAACAATCCTTAAAATAAATACAAATCGGGAGCACTGTTTTCAATAAAACTTCTTCTGTGCATTGAAAAATATTTATAATATATTATCACAAAAATGACGATTCCACTTCAATATTCGGTATGATGAGAGAAGAGAGGACTTTGAAATTTAAATTTGAGTCTTGACCGCCCATAATAGGCAGGATTATGAAGATCAAAAGGGCAAATCGATTAATGTCATTCAATTAGGAGATAACTGTATTGTATTTGAAAATTTCATGGCATCAATTGGAGATTTGATGGTCGTAAATTGAGTTTACTGGCAACGCGTTAGCAGAGCCAGTAAATGGATATTTGTGACCATTAAATCGACAATTGATGCTGTGCAATTTCAAATACAATACAGTTATCGCCATTCTAATGTAATCATGTGTAGGATAGACATACATACATCATATATATATATATTTCCATATTATTGACAAGATGACATAAGCGGTAATAAAATATTTCATGCTACAGTACAGCTCAAGGCATAGTCTGATAAATGCCAGGTATGCCTCCAATACCTGGCATGCCTGGCATGAAGTCATAAAACTGGAGTTTTCTAATATACAACTCATAAATTAATCATATTAAGATATTTTCTGGTGAAGCCACAGGTAACATTTCCCTGTTCACCTAGGCAGGTAGAAAATACATGTACAGTATTTCAACCGTGGAATTGGTGAAAATTTCATCATTAAATCGACAATTGATGCAGTGAAATATTCAAATACAATTCAGTTATCTGCATTCAAATGTAATCATGTGTATTGCTACATTGTTGACAAGATGACATAAGCGGCAATCGTCTAAAATATCTCATGATTTTCAACCGTGGAATTGATACCATGAAAATTACAGCATTGTCCAATCACAAACCAGGGATATTAAACAACCACATTAGAATTATTGATGAAATATATCGGTGATGCATCTACAAAAAGTCGATACTTTAATAATGATTGGTATTTAGGACAAATATTTTCACTTTATACCTGTAATTATGGTTTTATATATTTACAAATACTGGTTTAAAATGTTGAAGTGATCAAAAATTTCCACCATTAATCAAGACACGTGCATCGTCAAGACTCGCCACGCAACATACTTACATACAATCTATGTTAAATCTCGCAAGCTATTCCATGTTCGAATTGCTGAAGGGAAGTATGAGTTTTGTTGGCTCTGTATTCTCAAGAATGGTATTTGAAATTTTTGGTCACGTCCTCTTGTTATTCTGTTGGTTGCAGGAGTAAGATACATTTGTGATGGTATGGCAATTTTTTATTTTTTTTATTTTTTATTTTTCAAATTCCAACAAAATACATCATATAAAGGTTGAATTACTAGAAATATATAATACTACATAAATATATACATAACACAATATGGGTTATGGCAATTAGATGGTGGACTATCCTGTACATTATTACCATTTTTGTTGTAAAGATGGCGATTTTACTTCTGGCAGCACTGTGTTGGCATTTTTCTAGTTGGGTTTATGTTGAATTTGGTGTAAGGATCCCATACGGTTGGAGCATATTCAAAATTAGCTTGTTAAATTATAGTTGTATTAAATCAGGATATTTGTGTAACTATTGTGAATTTTTTCAAATTGATCCCACTAATTCATCCATCCCCGTATGTTAACTGCAGTGTTGATCTTGGTACACATCCTACCAGGAAACTTGAGTATCATAATGAAAGTATTTAGCATAAGCAATCTGTTGAAAAATGTAATAATGCAAAAATAACTCAATTGACAATATCCTGAAAAAAAAACTACCTGAATTATGGAAAACAAAAACAATGCAATCATTTCAGATTCATATTATAATATCGATAGAATTTCCCAATTTAGATTAGGTGACAATTCCCAAAAGAGCCAGAAAAAACCCTTCCCTTAATCCACAGAAGAGTGGCAGTGTTCACATCACTTCTTTAGTTTCAATAATTTCCTTAGAAAAAATTATGCTGTTTATGTGTCTAGCACATTAGTAAATGTATCAGAACAATAATTTTGTTGTAAGGATGGTGTTATGTGAAATAGCAAGTCAGTAGTCCCCATCTTATAAGGCCATTCCCACCAAAGGCACTCTTTTATCAAACCAGATTTCAGATGCACTGAGATAGTAAAGCACTATTAGATCATCCCCTGGTCGTCAAGAGATGCCACCTTTTCATTACAAAGGGAGTTGCCTTATATTAAGAGGAAGACTACTGTATTTCCATAATTCATTAATGTATATTTTTCTTTTACAGCTGGTGTTGGGAAGACCTCCCTGGTATTAACACTTGTTAGTGAAGAATTTCCTGATGAGGTATGATTTATCTATACTTAAAACTTATGTGTATAACAAAATGATATTGTAATTGTACATTTAAATAATGACTTTTCTATACAAATAGATTATACATTTTATAGGAAATTCTCCCCTGTATTTGGGATTAAGGATATGAATGTTTATAAATTTTAAAGGAAATTCTCCCCTGTATTTGGGATTAAGGTTATGAATGTTTTATTGCCACTGTCAACAATATTTCAATTATATAATGGCAGTCGGATGCATGTACAAATGTACATATTGATAGAGTACACCAGCTGTTTATTCTGTGAACAAAAATCCCAAGTAGGTTAAGTTTAGACAGTTTTCACTATTTGAACATTAATTACATTTGATGTCAAACTATTTCACAGGTACCGGCCAAAGCAGAAGAGATTACCATACCAGCTGATGTTACTCCAGAGAGAGTTCCTACTCATATCGTAGATTATAGTTGTAAGTCAAATTTATATCAGATTTGTGAGATCTATGTTGATGTGACCAAACTTCACACAAGCCATTAATCATATAACATTGTGATTTTTATGTCCATATCCATCAGTCCCACGTTTATTTTTCACTCCGTAACTTAAGAACTGCTTACCCTTCCAGAGCACCTGAGTTCACCCCAGGTTTTTAGTAGGGTTCGTGTTACTGGATCTTTAGTTTTATGTGTATGTTTTGTAGATCGTTGTTTGTCCTTTATCTTTTGGTCATTGTGTTGTCTGTCCTTCTTTGATTTACAGATTCTGATTACCCCTTTGGTATCTTCAAACTCTTCTTCCCCTTAAGTTACAGATTCTGATTACCCCTTTGGTATCTTCAAACTCTTCTTCCCCATAAGTTACAGATTCTGATTACCCCTTTGGTATCTTCAAACTCTTCTTCCCCTTAAGTTACAGATTCTGATTACCCCTTTGGTATCTTTAAACTCTTCTTCCCCTTAAGTTACAGATTCTGATTACCTCTTTGGTATCTTCAAACTCTTCTTCCCCTTAAGTTACAGATTCTGATTACCCCTTTGGTATCTTCAAACTCTTCTTCCCGTTAAGTTACAGATTCTGATTACCCCTTTGGTATCTTCAAACTCTTCTTCCCCTTAAGTTACAGATTCTGATTACCCCTTTGGTATCTTCAAACTCTTCTTCCCCTTAAGTTACAGATTCTGATTACCCCTTTGGTATCTTCAAACTCTTCTTCCCCTTGAGTTACAGATTCTGATTACCCCTTTGGTATCTTCAAACTCTTCTTCCCCTTAAGCAAATCATTTGAAATTTATACACCATGAAAAGTAGGAAAAGTTTAATATCAAACTTGACCACTTTTCCATTCTGCCGTCATGCCACTGTTTACTTTACCACTTTTCCATTCTGCCGTCATGCCACTGTTTACTCTAGCAGGAAACACTGGTAGTGTTGACCTATGGACACATTTTTTTCCAATTTTTTTGTATGGTTCACAATATTGGATATACATTGTATATTCTAAATCTTAAATTACAGCTTGTAATTTTTACAAGCTACCGGTATGCAAAATATTGAAAAAACATTTGTACAAATACATCCTCTAAAGCTACTGCACCTATTTAAATTAAACTTGGTAGTCTGTGTTTTAACATGATTTCCAATAGTCCCTTTCCCTAACCCAAAGAGTAAATTTATATCATGCTATAGCTGAAATATTGCTGGAGCTATACTCAATCAAAAACATCATCATTTAATGTTTTTGATGGTAATTTATCAAAGGATTTTCTCTTTTGTAGCACAAGAACAAGATGAAGAAACATTACAAGCTGAAATAGTAAAGGTTAGATTTAGTTTTCAGAGTAATACAATATAGATAATTCTATACCTGTACAGTGCTTTTAAAAGTAGTGTGGCCGGTGGATTTCTGCCGCCTATCACGATATGAAGCACCATCTACTTGCTTGCTTAACAAAATTAATGAAACATAAAACTTCAGTCGCTCCGTAAATGAACAAGAACATTGAGGAAGAAAACGAATGTTTACAATTACAGAAAGCTCCTTTCTATCACCGATTTTGATGAGTGAGTATTGTACATCATCGGGCCAATATCGGTCTGTTTCGAAAACCAGCCTCATCAACAGTAGTCTGGTTCCCGTCCCATATTTGAAACAACCTGCATTACCGAATGCATACTGAATATATACAACTGGAACCAACAGGAACATGTAAAGAAATGATCTACTCAAACCCTCTTTGACTGTAGATCAAGAAAACCAGGATAGAAAGAGAAAATGATAGTATGTTTCGAGATCATAACTGTATACAATACGCTTGTTTTGAATCATGTCAATTTCGATCATGCTCCGTGTTTTTCGTGTCTGAAATGATAGGAAGACTACTTCCGGTGTTTACACTATTACTGTGACAACGTCAACATATCATTGTCGTAGATGCGATAGATTATAAGTAATTGTAATATGGAGACGCCAAGAAAACGGCTGAGTAAATACTGGTGTTCGGTACCCTACTGTCTGTCTGATATCAGAAATATATCAAGACAGTTCGTTTTCCTTTCATGATGCTGGCAGAAGTAAATAAAGAAATAAAACAAATTTAACTTTAAAGAAATATAGAATCTAACACCGGCAAAAGTGCAAGACAGGGAAATCTCCGACACCCGAGGGTAAGATTTCAATCGTTGGCTGACGAGGCTCGCCGAGTCAGCGAACAATTGAAATCTTACCCGAGGGTGTCGGAGATTTCCCTGTCTTGCACTTTTTGCCGGTGTTTGATTTTATTTCTCACTTTTATCAGCTGTTACCTAATTGTTTTGTTTACATTCCAGATCGAGCGTTTTCCCGCAATTTTTTTCCCATTGTTGAAGTAATATTCGATTTATCCATATACATCCGTGTCTTGGCAGTATTTTAAATGTATTTCATAATAAAATAAAATGTATTTAATAAATATATTATAAATGTTTACTACAACAGCGATAAATAGTACCTGTAAAAAAAAGTTGAACTTGGTCAAAGGGACATAATTTCTTTTCTTACCTTATTTACTAACAAGGGAGAGCACTCTATTATTTACTCAAAGTAAACAAACATTGACTAGTGAAAAAAAGAGTCAACACCATGTCAGGTGCATGATAGTTAATCGTTAGCTAGCAGAATAGTATAAATAAATTAATTTAAAAATACTTATGTAGTAGAATTGTGGTATTATTGATCAGAATATAGTTTGAACCGTGATGATGAGATATGAATAGATTTTCCGGTAAAACGCACGTGATTTTTTTGTCTTGCACTAGTGCAAGATAAGAAAATCTCACATCGCTAAAAATAGGAACTGGTCTGTCTCAAAAGTGAGAAGTAATTGTCTGTGCATTGAAATCTTTGATACAAATAAAATAATTTAATTGATATCTGTCTTTTACAGAAAATGTAAAAAATTCTTTAAGTTGAGTAACATTAAAATGCCACTTATCAATTGGAGTTTTTGTTGTGTACATTGACACAGGAAGTCCAGTGCCTAACATTCCATCAAAATCATGTGGTTTGGCAGACGAAAATAACAAGTTTTTGACAGAATGGAAATGATTCGAAACAAGCATATTAAAATAATATATTTCTTGTTTAAGGTTTAAGATATCCATGTTGTCATTCATCATACATTGCCACACAGCCAAATGATACATCAAACTTACACCAAAATACCCAATCAATTTTATAATCAGTAGTATACTGATGACATTTTAATACATGCTTATGAATTAATTTTAACTATCTTTCTTGCAAAGAATTATGTTCCTTTGTAGTTTCTTTTATTTTGTCAGTTCCAATCTGTTATGTTTTTACATGTTACTTTGTAATTCTGTGGGTTTTTTAGCCGAGTTGCAACGAAGTTGCAGTCGGCTTATGTTTTGGCGAAAGGCGGGCGGGCGGGCGTATGGATATCTTCGTTAACGTGATAGCGCTCTTAGTTTTTGGCCGATCAACATAATTTTTGGTAGGAAGCATTATTACACTATTATTTAGAGCGAGTTCGAAATTCA
>MJUT01017464.1:400123-439683 GCA_002080005.1 Gigantidas platifrons | reverse complement strand
AATTCTAAAATGGTGGCATGATATTATTCTACTGCCATGTTCGTGAGTTTAAGCAAGCCCTTGGTATATATATATATAATATAATTTGATTTGAATTTTTCAATCTGATTGGCTAATCTGCTTGGAGAAAATTTGATTATACTTGATAACCTGGGTTGGTATTGTGACATCACCAACGTGTTCATCCACTAACAACAAATTCAAATAGTCACATGAAATAATCATAATTAAAATCGAGGAATCATTAAATTTTGTTGTAAAAATTAAATTATAAGGAATATTTGAAATTGTTGAACAGGTTATACTTGCATATCCTAATTTAGGTCAGTTTATGCTTTTCATAAACCGCTTATTAAGTGTAAACTGACCCAAACCAGATTATATCGTATAACCTGTTCAACAATTTCAAATATTCCTTAAATAACTGTGTTAGTGGTGTAATGGTTAGCATGCTTGAGGGTTTTAGTCCTGGTAGAGTCAAACCAAAGGCTAGAAAATTGATATTTGTTGTTTCTATGCTAAGCATGCAACGTTAAGAAGGAAGAGCAATTATCAGTTGGCGTACTGTTGTTTCAGTGAGCTAGCACAATAAAAATCCAACTAAGCGTGTTGGTCTAGTACAAAGCTAGCTGCGGATCCGTAGCCCTTTATGATCCTTTTTTTTTTTTTTTGGCAGACCATAGGGCTACGGATTTCACCCTATCAAAAATTTGCGGAACTACAAGAATTTGTCGCACAGTTTCAGCAGTAATTTTCACAACAAAACGCTCTGTGAGAGCGGAATCATGTGAATAACTCGTTTCGTTACATATTTATCTATCGCTTTTCATATTTACTTACTTATTATTATTCATTTCTAGCTCATTATAATAACAAATGTTTTGATATTAACTTATTTCACCTGCTTAGTCCTGCCATCTTGTCTTTGTGGAATTCTTGCTTTGAGGTCACATGACTTTTGAGAGATGACTCTTACAGCAAAACACGTGTTCGGTTTGTTTACGTTTTACCAGAGGTTTTGCACAGCAATTTTTAATCTGAAATAACATATTTATTCAACATAGAGGGAAATATTTTACATATATTAACCAGAAATGTTATTTTCTACTATGATTATTCCAACTGAGGTGAACTCTCATTCAACATTTTCACGTTTTTCATGCAAACAATTTGCTGTTAGAGTCATCTCTCAAAAGTCATGTGACCTCAAAGCAAGAATTCCACAGACAAGATGGTGGGACTAAGCACGTGAAATAAGATAATATCAAAACAGTTTTTATTATAATGAGCTAGAAATGAATAATGATAAGTAAGTAAATATGAAAAGCGATAGATAAATATGTAACGAAACGAGTTATTCACATGATTCCGCTCTCACAAAGCGTTTTGTTGTGAAAATTACTGTTGAAACTGTGCAACAAATTCTTGGTCGTAGTTCTGCAAATTTTTGATAGGGTGAAATCCGTAGCCCTATGGTCCACCAAAAAAAAAAAAAGGACCATAAAGGGCTATGGTTCCGCAGCTAATACAAAGCAGACGTCATTATCATCTTATCGAATGTAACTTAATCTCCCCATGATATACTGTAAAATCACTTTTATTCGTGGGGTACCAATCTTCGTGGGTAGGCTGATCCACGAAATTAAGAATCCAACGAACAATGAAACTTGGGAAGCAACTCGACAGTGATATATTGAAAAATGCTATCCACGAGTGACCTCGACATTCTGGACCAGCTGCACAGGGTACAATTGACAATTTTAATGACGAAATAAGTACAAGCATTCCTTTTAATGGGTTATAATCCACGTGAACATATTTGTGAATTATTTGATTTTAAATGCTAGCATAAAAATGACAGAAATGTTTATATGTGAAAATATTTTAACAACTTCCATTATAGAAATCAAATTTACTTCCAAACCATACACTGACGGTGACACGCTTCTAAGTGTTGTATAAACATTTTTCTATTAAAGTATACCACCCTTGCTTCAACGGGGATGATCAAAATAGCGACATTTTCGGTATTTTCATAACAGCGATAAAAGATATATCAAAACAGCGACCTTTACCTGTATTTAATAACACTTTAATAATATATATAATGGCTCATAACTTTATGCAGCCATTGCCGCCATGTATACCACCCAATCAGCACAAAATAAGGAAATTTTGTAGAGGGTAGAGGGTCTCCTAGTCATTATTCCTATAAAGTAGTTTCAGAGGAGAAGATGAAAATGTGAAAAGTTACCGACGGATGACGATGACGACGACGGCAACGATGGGACAGGTGACCTTAAATATCTATTGTCCCCTGCTCACCAACGGGGAGGTGGAAGTAGGATGTTGAGCAGGATGAATAAAAGTAGCAGTAGCTAAAATAAACTTGATTAAATTGTTCCATGTTTTAAAACTTTTAAAATCATCGCAAGCACTAGTATAGTAGAATTCTACAAGTTAATATACTACAGTATAACTGGTTGCGCTCTGTACGCCATAAGTTTGACAAATTCTTGAGGTGATATTTATTTATTTATTTTGTTTAATTTTCTCTATCATATCCTTTTTCACCTGTAAAAATCGATTTAATTTAATGTCGCTATTTTGATATATAATTTTCAAATAGGTAATTAAAATTGTCGCCGTTTTGATCTATGGGTACTGTCGCCATTTTGATATAGCCCCTGCTTCAATAAACATATTTTATCACCTTTCTTTCAACAATTAATGATAAATTATCCATAAATGAACTGTACATTTGCCCTGGGGTCAGGATTAATCTTGACAACGAGTGAGAACAAAACTTTATTGTTCTTTTTTTAGTTTTGATAAACAAAAATTGAAAATAAAATGGAGAGTAAATATATGTAAGACATAAAAATGAATTTAATATATATTAAGGGAAATTGCTAGTGTACGTGCTAATAAAGTAACTTTAGTAGATTTTTTTAAACTTTCAAATTCGATCAAATAAATTCTGCTAAATTTACAAATGCCGGAATTTCTACAACTGTCAAAATGAATGCTTTAATATCCACGTTCCACTTCCTATTACATAATTATACAGCTCATCTGTCTAATATATTGAAGCTTTCTCGAAGATTTGCTACCCAATGAAACTTATATATTATGTTGAAAATATAAATTCCACAAATTTTATTTTGGGTACAAACACAAAATCCATGAATTAACGAATCCACGAACTTGTAATTTTTAACCAAACCACGAAAATTGATACCCACGAAGAAAAGTACTTTCACAGTAACTGAAAATTGCTGACTTGGCATTAAACAACAATCACTCACCCCATCTTGTATATTAAAACAAGCCTTTAGTGTATATTTGACTGAGCCACTGGTGTATGTTTTGTTTAGTGGTGATATTATGTTAATGTACATATAATTTGTATCATTTCAGACACGTAAGAGACATCGTATTACAGAATGATAGACTACTAATGAAGATTGGAATTAGTGTTGCCATGGCATCAACTCTTGGATTTATCTTGTATAGAATTGTCAAAGCTCTTCGATAACACCAGCACAATTTTAGATTTTTATACAATACTTTTCAAGAACAGAATTGTCTAGTCGTTTTGATAATACGAGGGAATTTGTTGAAACAAATTATCATAAGCATCGACACTAGTCATTCTTGCATTATTTTGTAACAAAATAATGGCCAATGTCAGTATTTTTTTTTATTAAAAGAAAAATGGAGATCGTTAACTATTAGATGTGTTATTTAAAATAATTGCTTGGAATGGTGTAAGGATGAACCCTTCCTTTCATGAGGAGGGGGCTGGGGAACAAATGTGACTTCACTCTGGAATGTGTCACTTGTGGTATTAAAGACAAATGTTTAAGTGCATTTATAAGTTTTATAATCTCAAGTACTGTTCTCTGAGGTTCAATTGTACTTTAGAAGGGACCTCAAAAGGATATTTCAATAAAGAGGTTGTTCTCATGGTCACTTTAATGTTTTTTTGTTGATAAGTTTTGAAATAATGATATGAAATTTAAGGTTGACCTTTAATCCCCAAAGGTCACAGTAATGAATAATGAAATGATATGTAGGCCATTCTCAAACTAGAAATAATTCTTTCAAAAACTTCTAAACATATGCAGCTAAGTTTCGTGAGAGTATTTTTGGTAAAAGTGAAACATTAATTATTTACATGTAAAGATATATTTCGTTATAGAAATTGATTTCAAAGATATTAAAAATTTTAAATTAATTTCAAAATATTATTAATTGAAATTATATTCAAAAATTAAAGATTTCATTAAAATGATAGGAAAGAATTAAACAATAAATTTGTATCATATAAAAAAATTGATAAAAATTTACACTATTAATTTTCTTGTACTGTATTTAAAATGGCATGATAATAAAATAAATATTTCATTAGTAAACAGCACCTCATATCCCAATAATCAAGTGAGGGAGTCTTTTTACCAATCAATATAAAGAATCAGACAGGTAAAGGAATGTGGCAGATAGGTGACATTTTAATCTATCTAGTTGTGCTTTACATACTTGATTGTCATACTAAGGTTGGCTACGGGTATTTAACACTACTTTCAACAATATTTCAGTTTTATCGGTAATTTGTTAGTTTCCTTTGATCTTTACTACCCGATAAATTTA
Source organism: Gigantidas platifrons (assembly GCA_002080005.1). NCBI lineage: Eukaryota > Metazoa > Mollusca > Bivalvia > Mytilida > Modiolidae > Gigantidas > Gigantidas platifrons. The sequence goes on along the minus strand of MJUT01017464.1, from coordinate 435,030 downwards.
GTAACAACGTTCATTTGACTACTGACTCTTGATACTAGAAATTATCAGCTGTTGGTCATTTGTCATGTGCGGTCTAACGTGACATCACTAAATCTTTCTTTAAAAAAAAGGTCAAAACACAAAAAAAAAATAACAAAGCTGTGTTAAAATTTTGAAATTACCGATAAAACAATTATTAGTATTAAAAATAAGGTCAAAACACAACAAAAAAATCACAAAGCTGTGTTAAAATTGTGAAATTACTGATAAAAAAATTATTAGTATTTTTTTTTGCTCAACAAGGATTATCAGGTCCATATCAGATTTGCTCTTCGACCTCATCTGATATGGACCTGATAATCCTTGTCTTGCGAAAAAAAATACTAATAATTAATATATATCATGATATTATCTGTGGAGGAAGTCAGGAGTATATGAGAATACTAGCAACCTGTGGAAAATCTCTGACAAACTTGTAGTAATTGTATNTAATCCTTGTCTTGCGAAAAAAAATACTAATAATTAATATATATCATGATATTATCTGTGGAGGAAGTCAAGAGTATATGAGAATACTAGCAACCTGTGGAAAATCTCTGACAAACTTGTAGTAATTGTATAGTAATGCAGAAGACATTCATTTTATGATGCTGCAAATCATCAAATCAAAATTGGTGCATACATATTTTATCCATCAACAAACCAGTTTTTTTCCGGGATCAATGTATACCATGACATTTCCATGTATTTTCTGTAAGGATGATTTCTTAAAAAGAAAAATAATGAATGGCCTGTGTAATTTGTCACTGGTTTTACAAGATGTTTGGATGTAGTGTATGTTGTTTGCTTCAACTATTGTCTTTATGAAAGGTTTGTCTTGGAACATCCATTTCTTCAAAGTTTTTTGTTTTGCATTGATGTAACAAATGTTTGGCAAATAGATAGATTTCAGCATAATGCACCTTGGTGTATATAGCATAATTCACTACCTTCTGTTTCAGTAACACCACGATATACCTGAAATACTGCTAAAGTTGGCATTAAACACCAATCAATCAATCAATTGATCCAATATGTATATTATGCAAATTTTCCATAATGTTAAAGACAAAAGTTTTAATACGCATATTCTTCCATGAAATTCTAAATCCAATGAAGGTACGAGTTAAAATTGTGCCAAAAATTTTGTTTGGTAATTTGACAGAAATTGTAGAAAATTGATGGAATATAAAAAGGACTAAAAGTGATGACTTTGAAGGATTTCACAGTTTTTGTATGATTATGCATGTTTATTGTGTGTTGTTTTTTAGTTTTTGTTACTTATTTCTCCTAAAAGGACTTTGAGAACATCAATCATTTCATACAAATTTCAAATAGACTCGTCTTAATATTTAATTTGAAATGCAAGGGCAGATTTAGAATTTTACCCAGAAAAGAAATGGACAGAGGTTAGCACCAAAAGAATATTTCATCAGAGTGTATATATTGATCAAATTAATCTATCATCTTTTGTGGAAAATTGTCATGTAATTTGTTTTATTTGGACTACAATTTATGAAAATAGAAATATTTTGTCCTCTGAAGCAAAAAGGTAAATTCAAAACTAAATTTTACAGGAATGGATGACCCTGGTTATGCTCATTTCAAAATTTCATCTGAAAGTCTGACTTTTCTATCCAAGATGACTGCCTTTACCAAAAGTTAATTCTTGAGTGTCCAAAACAGAGATGAATAAATTAAAATGTTTGAGGATTTTGTATTATGTCAATTTTTGTCCCCTACAAAACCATATAAAACTAGTATTATTTTTCTTCAAAATTAGTAAAAGACAAATTTATGGTTTTTGTAGTCTATTTAGACAAAATTATGAATTGTTCTGAATGTGAAATTCAGCAAATTTTAACTAAATTGGTATGTTTGAAACAACATGATCAAAAAATTTACAACCATTTTATATTAAAATTAGTGGGACTAGTTGTAGTGTTATCTGGATGATCTAGGTATTCTAGGGGAGGGGGGATAAAGTGTCACAGATCATTTCTTACCTTATTTAATTTTTCCTGTTTGAGAAAAAAATACACATTCAGTGAATTTTATTGTAATGTACAGAAAAAAGCCCAGATACAATGAATTTGTTGAATGTATAGAGAGGAAAAACAGATTCCGAGAATTTTGTTGAAAAGCATGCATTGTACATTTGTAGTTTCACAATCAGTCAGACCTCAACAAAAGTTGATTATATCATTTGTAGCTGCCATGACTTTAGCCCTGAAGGGTAAGACCCTTTGTATATATGTTGATAAGTGTAGTATACAATATCCATACATATGTTTTTATATGGATCAGGTTTTAATTTGTATGTCTGTCAATTTATTTAAAAACTGAAAATAAAATTTTAATGAAATATAATGGTTTTATTATCTCAATTCAATCCAACTATAGGAGTGTTAATGTTGTAGCCATGATCCTATGATACATGTAGTTGGATTTACGTTTACATATGCAATCAGTACCTATCACCACTAAAGTTTTCAGTTTCATTCCTGCTCATGGTGAGGGTGTAGTGGATACAACACTGATGTCATTCACTTGTGGCAGGTCTGAATTTTACCCACGGTAGTCTGGTTAACACTGATGTCATTCACTTGTGGCAGGTCTGAATTTTACCCACGGTATTCCGGTTTTCTACACTGATTGAGCTGACTTCCCATATATACATCTAGCCGAAATATTGTTGAAAGTGGCAATAAACGCTCATTAACCTTACCCGGTCAATCCTACTAAAGGTAGAAGTCTCATCTTTTTATACGGTCACAAAATATTTAGCCGAGTGGTAATGAAGTGGCACTTGACTTTTTGTTTCGACTAGCTACAAGTGGGCATATATATTCTATTTTTGTGTGCGGATTAGCAACTGCTCTGACGGATTCTTACGAAAATGAGGGCTATTGGGATACTTTTTTTTATATGAAGCAACATTCCATCAGCGCCTGCATATGGAGTATATGTATTTAAGGTGATCCAATTTTCCAGTGCTCTGTGACAACTTGGATTTATATAAAATGCAAATACTATGGCTCGGAATCAGTGTCAAAATATATATTTATGCTATAGCATTTATTTGTTCGCTCCTTCTATAGGATTATGGTTAAAAACAATAGGCCATTGCAGATGAGAAATTAACTTATCTGAACTAGGTTTTAATGCATATTGAATTTGAATTTAATACATTATGTGCTATAATAGGTATCTTGAAACTGATTTCTGAGTTCTCGATATTAGCTTCTAAACCCCTGTTGTTATTCTGATGTTTAAAACACCATTTTTTCACAGGTAATAAAAACCCGAATTTATTCAGATTATATACAGTCCGACAAAATTTAAGCACCACCTGACTTGTTTCAATAATATCTTTTCTAATAATGAACTTATTTCAAATCGGTTTGCTGTTTTCGTTACCTGTACACACATACTTACCTGTGAAACAGGTTATTGATCGATTTTTATTTATGTGTATATGACAGGGTGTGTAAAGTGCCCCGTGTACTTTTCAACATTTGTGTTTGCGAACGAAAGCTGATTTTGTGTGTGTAGAGTTTTAAGTTTCATTTTCTATTGGTTTGGTATGGTGCAGCGAAAATTAAGCATACCAGAAAGGTGGTTTTAGCCATAGAAGGGTGGCAGACCACTTCAGGGTTAATCATTCCATCGTTGTACGACTGATGCAGCGTTTTCGTTAGCTGCGGTACCGTAGCCCTTATGGTCCTTGGCCAGTTTTCTGATATTTGCGGACCATAGGGCTACGGATTTCACCCTATCAAAAACTTTCGAAAATGCGCGGTGAAAATTTTGCGCACCTTTTTGCAAATTATTGTCATGAAATCGGGTCCGAGAACGATCAAACATATATGTATCGTTTCGTTAGATATTTATCAACATTCTTCTATACTTACTTATCTATTAATATTCATTTCCAGCTCGTAATCATAACAACTGTCTCGATATTACCACAATGACAAGATGGCGGAACAAAGTAGGCGGGATCAGTTAATATCGAGACATTTGTTATGATAACGAGCTGGAAATGATTGTTAATAGGTAAGTAAGTATAGAAGAATGTAGATCAATATCTCACGAAGCGAAATATATATGTTTGATCGTTCTCGCACACGATTTCATGACAAAAATGTGCAAAAAATCGGTGCAACTTTTTCACCGAGCATTTTCGAAAGTTTTTGATAGGGTGAAATCCGTAGCCCTATAGTCCGCAAATATCAGAAAACTGGCCAAGGACAATAAGGGCTACGGTTCCGCAGCTACGTTTTCGTCAAACGGGGAATGTTACTGACCGTCCACGTGCAGGTAGACCTCGCAAAACGACGCCCTGAGAGGACCGGCTCATATCCAGACGGGCGCGGCAACAGCCGTTCAGTACAGCTGGTGCACTTCGTGGTAATTTAGCATTTGGAGGCCACATTAGCACACGCACTGTAATCAGACGCCTCCACCATCAGGGAATGCGAGCGCGACAACCCATAAAACGTCCACAGTTGACATTACGTCATCGTCATGCTCGATTTGACTGGTCACATGATCATTTGGGGTGGACTATTCGCACATGGAGACGGGTCCACTGGTCTGATGAAAGTCGTTTTTTGTTACGCCCTACCGACGGTCGTGCAAAGGTTTGGCGCCAACGAAACACTTCGTTTCAGGACAACCACATTTTGGGCACAACTGCTTTTGGGGGTGGAGGTGTAACTGTCTGGGGTTGTTTTTCGTTTGACTGTAAGTTGGACTTGTACGTTCTTGGTGGTAATCTGACAGGCCAAAAATACCGTGACAATGTGCTCGCTCCACGCGTAATCCCCCATATCGACAATCATGCGTTGGCTGACAGGCCAATGTTCATGGACGACAACGCTAGGTGACATAGAGCTCGAATTGTACAACATTTTTACAGCAAGAGGCTGCGATGTCGCCAGACATGAACCCTATAGAGCATGTATGGGACTTTATTGGCCGAAAAATTAACCAACGCAATCCAAAATGTCAAAATATTGACGAATTAAGAACTGCTATCTTACAGGAGTGGCAACAGTTCCCCCAAAAACGGCTTGGGCGTCTTGTGCGAAGCATGACGAGGCGTGTTACAGAACTTCACAATACACGCGGTGGATATACTCGTTATTGATTTTTATGCCTTACACCAAGGACGTCAATATACGTCCTTGCTTACACATACGCACAATAGATGCATTTAAAAGTTCTTAAAAGCTGAAGACTCTGCATTTTATTGCAATGTTAAAAACTTCCATCAAAGACAAACTGGTTTTACGTTTTTCCAGCGCCTGTTTTGAACTCCATTTTTGCCACGTCATAGTCATGTCTTTCTGGATGATAAATACTTCGTATATTGGTAATTTTAGAGCCCTTGGTGTAGTCTTTTAAGAAGTGTAACAAAAATGGTGATATCTATTTTATTGTTTTAACAGTATTGATGTAAACAAAAATATATCGATGAAAATATAGGGTGGTGCTTGTTTGAGCATGTGTGTCACAAACTGATTTCTGTGACAGGACTGTGTACAAAGTGAACTACCTCGTATGAAATATAGATATTAACATTTTTATGAAACTGATTTTTCCGTATGTGGCTATTCATCTAACGTCATTGTATATCATTGATCAATTCTGTTGAAGCAGCGGTCTGTTTTTGTTTTGTTTGGCGGACTAACGTGGTTGTTTGAACTGCACACATTTCCACAAGCAAAAGGAGGTATAGACATTAGACTAGAAATCAATAACACCTCATGTCAAGCGATTTTACCGGACAACCTTGATCAACAAAGGGAAGAATATCGAATCCTGTTAATTATATTTCTTTCTTGTTGGCCGTGTTTAGCAGTAGCCGGGAATGTATTGGTTATTTATATCGTGTTCAGACGACAGAGATTCAGACAAAAGGCCAACGTGTTTGTTGTATCGCTAGCTGTGGCAGATCTAGCCGTCGCCATCTTTGTTATGCCTTTCTCCATTTTAAACCAGTATGTAGACTTGGTGTGGCTGAATCTGGAGTCAGTTTGTTGGTTGTACTTAAGTTTAGATATCAGTTTAACCAGTACTTCTATCCTTAATTTAATGTGCATGACAGTTGATCGATATGTTGCTATTTGTCTGCCATTCAGATATTCTTTCTTGATGAAACACATAACTGTTGCGACGTTAGTAGTCGTGTGCTGGGCTCTGCCTATGGTATTTGCGTTCGGTTTGATTTTTAATGAAGTTCATATCATAGGTATTGAGAGTCAGCCTAATTGTACAAGTTCTAGTACAGTCATTTTGAATGACTACTACATAATTATCGGTTCTGTGATGCTATTTTATATTCCGTCCCTGTTCATGCTTGTATGCAATATAACAATATTCATGGAAGTTCGATTAAGGGGACGGCAACTTTGTGAACTGTTTCAGAATAGCCAGCGAGAACAACATGACAAACTGATGAGAAGGGAGATTAAGGTTGTCAGAACCATAGTCATACTACTCAGTTGTTTTTTCCTTTGTTGGCTGCCATTTTTTATCGTGTCAGTATTACAGCCAATATTAAACTTTCCGTTTACAGAAGTTACCGACTCCATTATAACGTGGCTAGGATATTCCAACTCTATTTTCAATCCATTCTTTTACTACCTTTTCAACAAATCCTCAGACAAGGGCTGTAGTAAATGTTGTACACGGATATAAGGACAGAACTAAACGTCATCATGTATACTTCTTTCCAACGCCGTACGTCGTTGTCTTTTTGTGTTCAATTGTTCGTTCGTTTTGTTGATATTGGTGGAACTTTTGACCATCAGTTTGTGTTCAATTGTTCGTTCGTTGTTTTGATATTGGTGGAACTTGTGACCATCAGTTTGTGTTCAATTGTTCGTTTGTTGTTTTGATATTGGTGGAACTTGTGACCATCAGTTTGTGTTCAATTGTTCGTTCGTTTTCTAGATATTGGTGGAACTTTTGACCATCAGTTTCGACATTTTTTCATAATTCTATCAACGTTTGTAAATTGTTGCATATGAATAAAAGTCGTTATATTTAAAAACCATGTGAAAGCAAGTTATGCTCGGAATTTTACTGTTTCTTTTTCAAGATGGCGACCTTGTTACAAACAAAATTACACAAAAAAGATCAGTGGCATGTACTGCAATTGTTGACTGTGCGTCAAATGTAAATAACTTTGATATTTGTAAACTGTCAGTTTGATGTACCTTTTATAGATTCCTGCTATTAAAAAAATCTTACAAATCTTTTAAGGGTGGTACAGCAGTGATAATAAATAAAATATTACGAAAGTTATGGTACGAATATATAAGGCATTGGAATACTTATATTAACCGTAGATATTTTACGACCTTTTTTCCATTCCATATACCAACATTCGAATTCTTTTTATACCCATAATTTTGATATATGACTGTATGACTAACCTGGTGCATCCAATTTTCTTAGTATAGCAATTATTCATTATTTTGTTTACAAGTGAAAGTACTATGAAAAACAAAGTTAATGCAATTTATTTGGTCAAAATTTGTTAAGTAGTTTCCGAGATATTGAATTTTTAAGGTCCGCTATTCTTGATGATTCTGGACATATTCACTGTAATGTCTTTATGCAAATTTGGCACCGAAAAGGAGATATAGATACAAAATATAGCCGAAAAATTACCATAACTTCAAAAATATGAAAGATAATTTCTTGAAACTTGGCATACCTGGAGGTCATGATGTCTTCTTTGATATAAGGCTATTTTCATTTTTTTTTCTATTTAAACACGTTTCTAGGAGAGTGTTTACCATGGCAACGGATGACAAAAACTGAAATACCACTTCCAAACAGCTTTTTTTTCTTCTCATAAATGTAAATATTAAAATAATAGGACATGTATCTCTTATACAGAGCCTCAAAATTTGTATCCATTAAATTTTCCACCTTTTTTTTTACAAATTTAAGAGAAGCTTGGTTACCATAGCAACGGAATAGGAAAAAATGAATATTTCCTTTCATACTGTTTTCTTTCACCAAAAATGATTTTGAATGGGAAATAACTGAATATATGATTTGCATAGTTAGTAATAATGTTAAATTTTCTTCTATTTCTGGATAATTCTAGAAGTTTCCATGGTAACACTATCTCAGAAAAGTGATTTTTTTCCCGTAATACAGAAACCATGTATTTTTGGGGGAAAACTCATATCATACATACCACAAATCAAACACAACATATGGGGCCCGGGTGGCTCAATGAGTTAGGTCGCTGGATCTAACAATTCATACAAGCCTATCACCAATACGGCGTGGGTTCGTGCCCGGCTTTGTAAATTACAAAAAAGGGTGCACTCGACTGGCAAGTGATAAAGTTTACTAGTTGCTTGCCCATGGTCGGTGGTTCTCTCCGGGTACTCTGCTTCCTCCACCACTAAATGGTACACAGGAATAACTTGTAAGGGAAAAACCTGAACCATTTAACTTGGAAAAGAGGGGGGGGGGCTATGTTTTTTCTTTAAACAAATATTGTACACCTATGTTCCCCAACTTCAATTTTTTTTTATTCCCTCCTCGTGAATGTCATTCATAGATGCAACAATTAAGGCAGTTTATAAAGTGGCATAATATAAATATTATGCAAGAAGAATTTAAGTTGAAGAAAGACATGCAGTGTTTTGAATATCTCGAGTACAGACAGTGGACAAAAGTATTCAGACACTTCCAATTTACCTTATATTTAAATAGTTTTTCAAAGAATTATCTTGAAGTCAAATCATGTCCGATTTCGATAATCATTTGATCAACAAAAGCAGAAAGATATATGGAGTTTATGGTAATTTTTAAATAACTTTTTAAACCATATTGATCAAATCATGATTTAAACACAGACTTAAATAATTTGTCTATAAAAGTACTATCATTGCATTGTGTTTGGAAAGAAATTAATTTAGTTGTGTGTTTAGCTTGTGTATTCTGAAAATGTTTCTCAGTCATAGAAAATTATTTTGAAATTAGGGTAAAACTACATTAAATTCTGAATTCATTGATATAAAAATTATCAAAATCGGACATGAATTAACTTCAAGATATATTTTTGAAAAATTGTTTTATATGAAACATGATAGGGAATATTGAAAGCGTCTGAATACTTTTGTCCACTGTCTGTAGCTCGTAAACAAATTATGCCACGGGCAGTGTGGAAATGTGACAGAATAACAAGTAATCTATCCGATTGTTAGCAAAATCCCGGTTCCGAATTAATATAAAATAATACCTTGATTTTTGTGCTTCAAAGCGTGATCGACCGATCGAAACACGCCATTGATTTTAGTTGCTAATACAACAAGCGATGTCATTTTTTAGAGCGTCTTTTGGAGGTCGCGCCTTTATTACAGACAGGAAAAGTCGATATCGCTTTATTTTCATATCAAATGTAAATTAGATGGTTTGACAGAAAAAGGTCTCCAGATTTTAATGATATAATTTTATTCTCAATATTCCGCCATTAACAATACGCAAAGTTTGTTTAAAACAATTAAATTGAAAATAAAATACGAAACTCCGCGTATATCATCAATAAAGTGGTACGAAAATAAAGCTGAGAAAACGATGATTACTACGATACAAATTTTGTTTTTGTAATCCTCGGGGCGATAATGACAATCATAGGCTGAAGTTTGGTATCGGAGATATTTTTACGGTCAAATTATAACGCCACGATATATATTCGTAAATAACGTCGTGTTCAAACGCTTGCATTTTCGTTTAAAATTTCACGATCGACACTAAAGTTATATCAAATTAAAGAGCAGAAAACGATCTTTCTAATGAGGTAGGTTTCGTCAGAAAAGTAATATGATTAAAACAAGAAAACAGGTTAAAACACAAGGTTAAATCGGCAAAATACCGTAACGTCCACAGTGACGTTGTATTAGTGATGCACCAGGTTAGTATGACAGCACAAGACTATTTTTTTGCAGGAAATACAACGAAAATACAAACAAAAATGTAGAATGTATTAACTGACATATCAAATGTTTATGTATTAAAGAGTTTTAAACAACAGAGTAATCTGATGTAGTGAGCAGTGAGCATAATTCAATTTGTTTCAGTAGCGACACTTATTTAACGTCCGTGACATTATTTTGTAGTGGGATTGAAGCGGTCGACGGCACAGTTTATTAAATTGTTCTGCATTGGTAGGAACTCGTCAGAAAGTTGTTGTATTTGTTTATGTGATATGGATTTTAACATTGTAATATTGTAACAGTGTTGTTTTAATTACTTATATAACTTTTGTGAGTGTATGATGATTTTTCTTTTTTTGTAATTTTGTAATTCACTTGTGCATCGTTGAATTGTTCATTTTTCAAAAATATATGTATGCATTAAAATTCCGGACAAGGATATCATTCACACAAAACCCATTTAACTGTACAGAAGTGTTTGCAAAACTGACCGGTTTCCACGCAATAAATGTATGCTAACAATGAAGTCTGATATGTGAGTCCTTCGGTGAACTACTTGGTTTTGTTAGTTTTCCTTTTTTTTAAATTGTACAACTGCATAAACCTACCTCGAGGCGATGTTCAAGTATCCGTGCGTGTGACGTAGCAAACCACCCGTGTATCAAGGAAGCTAATGAACCAAGGGTTTATAGTAGTTAGTTTGAAGTCATCATTTCGGAAGTTTTTCTTCCTTAACCGTTACAGAATATCCTTGTCACAAACGACCATGGATATGTTCCGTTTATCGTTTGGAAATCAGAAGCAGTTAATTGAATGACAGATGATATACTGAATGAAGAGTATTTTTGATCGTTCTTTCTATGAAGATGCTGTTAATAACTATTAAATGTCAGATACTTCTCTCCTTAATGTAGAATCACTATGTTGCTAAAGTTCAAATGTTGTAGTATTATTGTTGCCAAGCAGATTCTTTAAACCGAGAGCGTGGGTATAAATAGCTGTGGGCGGAGCAAACCTTCAGATTCTTCATTATTTTGGCCACGGTTATCTCGAGGAGGAAAAATTAATGATACACAATTTCACTGTTACTTTTGGAGCAAAATATTTGATAGGCATGGTTACTAGTATTCCTCCCTCCCAAACTTTCAGTCGTATTAAAAATTAATATTCTTCATCAGTCTAAAAACTACAAAAATCACTTCGAAAATTCAAATTGCTGAGGTATGTGACCTTTAGGTCTCGTTGGTGATGTGACATACATTTTCATAATTATGCTGTTCATATCAATGGGAATTTTTTATGATAAGCTCCTCCCTCAATTTTGTCGTTAGGCACTACCGTAAATTCCCCTTTTGGCTGCATAAATTGATCCTATTAGCAGACCCTTTCTAGCATTTCATAACAGAAGACCTTCTTATTTTGTACAAGACTGAATCAAATTTGGCTACATGTGTTTTAATTTGTCAATTATTGTATTACAATTATAAAATGATCTATGCCATCAAAGTAGTATACAACTCAGTTGATAACATTTACCTCAGAAATATACTGTGCAAATCACACTAATTGCTCCACAATATCAGAAAAAGAATGGGGTCATGGTTATATATTTTAGCAAATGGGGTTAACTATGTATAAATCTCAACCAATTAAATAACATTCAATGGACATGTGTAAATAGAATTCGCCCGGTTATATGTATGGGTTGGCATTTTACTTACATGTTGAAGACACTTGTATGACTGCAGCACTTCACAAAGAGGGAGCGGTTCAACAATTAAGTGTATCCCGACACTGTTTATTAAAGTACCTGTAGCAATACAGGTAAGTCAATGGTCGTGTATTTGTTTATTAGGAAACTGATTTTGTCTATTTCTACGATTTTTCTGTTGGATTGTGGAATTATTCCCACAGTGGTATTTTTGCTTTGTTTTTCATCGGAAATAAAAACAAATGTGTCTGGTGTTTTTTCTTCATCTTTTCCCCCCTAAAAGTAGGTCCCGTATTTAGGGTACTATAATGCGCATTGGTGCATAATGCGCACCCCCTCTTGGCCTTGAAAATCTCCAGAGAAAAACTTGTTCGTGTCTATAATGCGCATGGACTTTTGAAAAAAATCGTGGTCGGAAATGTAAGAATTCAATGTCAATCGTATATATTTTTGATAGCTTTGAGCTTGTCTCTTCTTCTGAGTGAATATTCGAACTATTTATATTCCTTAAACTTGAATAATATTGAAATATATATTCTTTTAAGTTTTAATATGTCGTTTTCCTACAATTTTTTTGTGTCCGGATGTTTAGTAGTGGATACGAAATGTAGCACAACATCGGTAAATACATGTTTAAATTCCGAATCTTACCGAAATTAAATAATAATTAATTCCGCGGTAATAATAATTAAAGATCAAATAAAAGCAATCAATAATTATCACTTATTAGATTAGATTGTTAAACATTGCAACGCTTGTGGTGAGTAGTTGCAAATATTTTTGTTACATACATCAAAGAGCGCCGTCAATCGGATTTTTGTTTATCTTTTAAAATTGACCCTACTAATTAACAGAGAAGACGACACCGATGACAGAGATGAAGAATTTGATGGGTGTTAAAAGACATTAAAATTTGATATTAGTGCTCATAAACATTTGTGCTGTTAGATACAATTTTTTCATAATTATTACCTTTATTGTTAATCAGATTATTATTGATATGATTAAAATTGACAAATCCATTTTATTGTTTCTTTTCTTTTTATTTCAATCTTTAATTACTTATGTAAACATAGCCTGACAGTCTATACTGTGGATAATGGATTATGACACTTATACACACACTTATTATATTCTTATCAGCAACACAGTATTGATTATTTTACGCATGGTCGGTCACACTATCTTGTCATGTAATACATACAATTGGTGTATTGATTTTATTCTCGAACAAAGGTAAACCTTTACAAAAACGATTTCACAAGACAGTTGTAATTCATCACTAATAAATACATTATTAGTCTCATTTTATTTAATTTATTATTTTTGTGGGATAGTGTCAAATATAAAAATACGAAACGGACGACTTTAAAAAAAAACCGGAAAAAAAATGGCCGACATGTAATTTTCCGGTCTGAAAAAGAGTGAAACACATTGTTCTTGTCTATAATGCGCATCCCTCCTACAAAATAAATAGTCTGGGTAAAATCCCGCGCATTATACACCAGTAAATACGGTATTTATTTTTCCAATAAACAAAGTTGTAGAAATTGTTTTCTGATTACATGGGAATGTCAACAGAGTGCCACATATACATTTCGGAAAAGATATCTAAAGGTACTTGCAACCAGTGACTATCACCACCAATGTTGTGAATTCGAATCGCGCTCATTACGAGTTGTACTCGATACAACATTATGCGATAAAGTTTGTCAGTGACTTGCGACAGGTCGGTGGTTTTCTCCGGGTAATGCGGTTTCATCCACCAATAAAACTAACCGCCACTTTATAACTGATATATTGTGAAGAGTGGCGTTAAACGACATAATCCCAATCCTAACGGTGCGTTTACATGACAAATTTTCCATTTAAACGTTACCTTAGTACTTGTTCCAGACACAACTTTGACAGACTAAATAAGTCTTAGGGTCCACCAATTATTGGAAAGGATAATAAATGTTTATTTAGACTGTACACAGGTAAATGTTTATTTAGACTGTGGTGTTTGATACGGGTATGCAGGTAAAGTTTGATACAGGTACACAGGTAAAGTTTGATACAGGTATACAGGTAAATGTTTATTAAGACTGTCGTGTTTGATACAGGTACACAGGTAAAGTCTCAAGCGAATTTGAAGGATAAAATGGCACGTACAGACATACCTTTACTATCACTGCAGAATAATAAATAGTATTTTCATATCTATCTGATGAATAAAAACAATTTCTTTTTCGAAAATAATATTTAATAATTGTTAATATAACAATGTTTAAATTAAGAAAACGTATAAGGTATATATAAGAACCAACGAATTTATAAACGATGAATTCACTGTTTCGTATAAGTTCTTTCACAGCCTTTCATATGTGAACAGCGTATACCAATTAGTATGACACGCTGGAGTCTGATCAATATTCCAGGACTTCAGAAACAGAATAAACACCTATTAACTAAATTACATTCACAGGTAGTAATACCAACTACTGAAAGCTAATGTTAAGTTGCAAAATATTCTAAACGTTGTATGCTTGTTATAGAATTGGTAATGTCCCATATATGTAACCTGACGGACAGTGGCTGTGGTAACACTTTCGAAGCACATGTCTTTACGGTCATCAGAACAGTTTGAAGATACCAAGGGGGTAATTAGAATCCGTAAATCGATGAAGGACAGACAACACAATGGTAAAAAGCAAAAGGACAAAAGGGCAAACAACGATCAATAAAACATTACACAGAAAACTAAAGATCGAGCAACACGAACCCAACTAAAAACCGCGTGTGAATGCAGGTACTCCGGAAGGGAAAGTAATTTCTGCTCCACACGTGGCACACGTCGTGTTACTCAAAGTTAAATGACAGATTGAAATAATTAGTCCAACTGCGTTTCATAAAAAAGAATGATAAACGTAGTAACAAATACTTTGTCGTAGGAAGGGAAAAGTCTTATTTTGTAAAAAAAAAAAAATAATAATAATACAAAAATAAATAAATAACCAGGGTAGATACGTCGCTCTATTTGGGATAATTATTCTGATTCCAAGACAACCAGTGTTTGCTCTTAGTACTTAGTGCTGCATATTTAGCGAAGGAGCAAGAAATTCCAAATTCACAGTCTTTGGTTTGACCCAACCAGGATTCGATATGAAATGAAATTGGGGATGAATACCACTACATTTTGGAATGCACATTTTTTAACAGTATTCGAAAGGACTATATTGATACTTACTTTATAAAGCGTGCAAGTGCAATAAAATTCGGCCATTTAATGAGAACAAAAAATAAAATTAAACTTAACAAAATTTGCAGATTTATCAAAATTATCAACAAAGCTGTGTGCACCCCGGGCTAAACCTATAGCGACATTCTTCTCCACACCTTTTTTTTTTAATCATTATATCACTTCATTTCTACAGACATTTATTATCCTAATTAGCATTACTAATATATATATATATAATGTGTATGCTATTGATATTTTTTATTATATACGTAAAAAATGTTTCTTATTTGTCCTCTCTTTCTTCTTGCTGTTTGCATTATATACGATTATCATTATTTATTTATGTATCTCTATACCTTTGTAAATACATGGTTTATGAGAATAAAGATATATAGATAACACGATCTACCGCACTATAGTCGAGAACGTTACCATTGCACCACCGACGCGGTTGGCAGAACATATCAAAAGGGCAAACAAAAGATGATTGTATAATGTTCTTATTGAATGTGAAATATGGATAAATGGGATTTTATTCCACACAAAGCACATTATTAATATATTGTCTTAATATGTAAAGTTGTATTCAGCATGCAACTGGGGAAAAGTTCGGTGGACCACGCCTTCATCCCATTTTGTAAGCTCTCGCAGGCATCAGTTTATATTTTAAAATATTACACTGTTATTATGCATATTTAAACCATTTGTAATGGTATGGCTACAATAAAAATATCAAAATAATAAATAGAACAAGGGAGAGAACGTAAACACGGTCAGCATGAAAATAAACACCAAAAACCCTAACTTTTAATGATCTTATCACCAGAATTACTAATATAATAAAAACAACTTCTAATGTTCTTATCACCATTTTGTTACATTAAGTGAAGAATTACTATACAAACAGGATATGGTATGAAATATCTTAATTAAATTGTCAGCAATAATTGTCAGCTTACTAATAGTTTACAAAATATAATTGAGTCTGCTAGATTTCAACAAATCAAAACGTATGTGGAATAGTAGGAATACGATAACACAGGAACTAATGCTTCTCAATTTTAATGTTTGCTATTTGATATCAAATAATTGTTTATTTACGTTCAAAACTATATAAAACCTCTTGATATCAAACATATTTCAGCGTTTCCTAATACAGATACTAAAACAATGAGGTATTCACAGTCTTGGTTTATCCATACACTTGGGGTTGTAGTATTTATCACTTCGTAACAAATATCTCCGTCACAATGCCAGTGTTTTCGGACTGTTCGAACGGTTGTTCAAAAATATCTACTTCCGGCTTTAGTGAATCATATGAGGAACAAACTCAAACGGTAGACTTAGGCTTTACCAAAAGTACAAACAACACGTCAGTTGTCGACAATGACACAAGAGGTACAGACTGTCACTCCAACGTCGAATAAAAACATGGCTTTTGACGAGTATTGTTTTCATGATGGATCTTGTGAAATACCACCAGAAAGAAAGTTAAGATACTGTAACTGTGATAGTCAATGTGAAGACTATAACTCCTGTTGTCTCGACCATCACAGAACCAACAATGATGTGGTTAAGTCACAGTATGAATGTCAAACTTTGAGCAATGAAAAGAATGCCTTCAGATGTTTCTTTGCAATCGCTGTCTGCCCTGATGACTATGATAATGAAACCATGAAGGAGAAATGTAGTCAGGGTACAACAGTAGAGGAAATAACACCCGTTGTTCTAAATAAAAGCAAGATATTCAAGAACAAATACTGTGCTCTTTGTCACAATGTTATTGATTTTACCGGGTTTGATGTAAAATTTTATAATCTTAAAATGAACGACGAAGAATTTGAAAACTTCACAAATTTGGCACGAATTCCCAAAATGAACTTCGTTTTTCAGCATGCAGATTATGAACTCGTTCCTCCATTTGGAACAGAATTACTGTCATCCATGTCAAGACTCTCCGAAAATGATAATCCTTCATGTAAGTTGTTTATAAACCCAGTTTATCGTTTCTTTGAAGGGATTTATTACATGCATAGAAACTATAATTGTGTGCCTTCTGATGAGAGACCTTTAGTTTCGTGTATCGGTCAGTACATCCATAGATTCGTAAACAGCATGCATAAACTCTCGGTCATATTCGCCTTTACTGAAACATAATCCGATCAAGAGGAATGTTTGGAATGGTCAGAAGAGGTAATTTCTTTACATCTTACTTTATTTTAATCTTTAGTACTCTCAATATGTATACAACATGTTACATTTTAATTGTATGTATAGACAACATTAGTGTCCAGGAATTCCTTACTCCTATTTGCCATTGTTTTATTTCAATATTTTTGTAGTAAACGGAGTTTGTTTAATGTCACTCGATTCAACATTATGGATAAAGTTTGTAGCAGGTCGGTAGTTTTCTACGGGTACTACGGCTTCCTCCACAAATAAAACTGACCGCTGCGATATAGCTGTAATATTGTTGAAAGTGGCGCTAAACATCATAGACATTCATTACCATTATCCTTGTTTTATGTCAGGTGCGATGATGTTTTGGGAAATTCTGTGATGTCAATGCGATTTTCGAAGGGAAAAAACCCCGACATTTATGTCAATCATGCAATACACGACGTGTAACTGGTCTAACTTTAGTGTTTTATCAATCGGATCACACTAGGCTCTTACTGTCAGTAACAACTCACGAAACCTTAGAGGTATAAATATTGAACTAATTTGATCTAAATGTGATACCTACAATCAGTTTACATATACAAAAGTCTTCTCCATGTGGTAATCAGAAGCCGTAATCGAAGAGGGAGTGAGTGAGTGATTCTTGTTAACGCCAATTTCAGCAATTTTCAGCTATATCATGGCGAGAACAAGTTAATTTTCAATGAGATGATGATGAGGTCCGCTTTTGTTCTAGACCAACACACTGAGTTGGATTTTGATAGTACTAGCTCACTGAAACAACAGTCCACGGGTAGACATGTCGCTCCACTCGGACACATTTTTCTGATTCCGAGCCGACCAGTCTTTGCTCTTTCTCTTTAACGCTGCGTGCTTAGAGGAGAAGCAACAGATACCAATTTTAAAGTCTTTGATTTGACTCGATCGGGGATCGAACTCACGATTTACCGCACTTGGAGGCGAGCACGCTAACTATTACGCCACCGATGCCACAGACAACACAATGGTCAAAAGAAAACGAACAAATATGCAAACAACGATCTACAAATCTTTACACCAAAAACTACAGATCAAGCAAAAACGAACACTAAAAGAATAAACAGCTGCGCCAAGAGCGCATGATACGCCCATCGTCAACATTCATACAATATTTGTAAAGACTTTCTTTCCCATAACTCTGGAACGAAACATCAAAATTTCACCAAAAAGTATACAGACCGTAAGACCATCAATTCCAATAACTCTGTGAAATTTGAAGTGAAATTAGCCAAGGGGTTCTTAAGTTAGAGCGCGACATGTAAGACGGACGGACAGACGGGCAGACGGACAGACAGTCGGACATTGGTATACCATAATACGTCCCGTCTTAAAGACGGGCGTATAAAAACCGTGGTGAGTATCGGTGTTCCGAAAGGGTAAGCTGTTAGCAGTTACTGCTCCACACGTAGCACCTGAAGTTAATGTATGCTAGTCTTTGGCAAATTAACTCTTTTTATTATAACGGTAACTTTGTCCTAGAAAAACCATTACTCTTGTAAGACAAATTACTCTATTATAACTATGATTATGAGAAACATTAATTAAAGACAACATTTACCTTACCACAAATTGTAGGTCGTGAACGTCACTATAGTTTCCACATGCTGGATATGTTTGCTATTTATAAAAGCATTAAAATGATGCCCCCATTTCCATCCTCTTATCACAAGGTTACATTTGCTGGCTATTTATCGTTTTAGGTAGAGAAGAGTAGAAGATGTTTAGATTTAGAAACTTATACGAACGTAGTGCTTGATGTAGAATATTATATGGTGTCTACCCTTAACCACACCAAGAGTGAATTAATTATGATAAGTCTTTTATCAACATGGGTCAATGATCTAGCGAATCTTACCAACATGATCAAGATCATTGAAGTTCAGTTGTATGAGAACGCCATAGGAGCTTTGGTTAGATCGACAATTAAAATAGTGAAGAGGTGCTTCGTCCATGAATTAGATAGAATCACAAAGAATGTTAACGAAAGAAAGATGAGGATAATTCTAAATGATAATATGACAACGGAAACAATTTACATTGATCGAGTGAATACGTTACCATCAGAATTACGTAACGTTCCAACTGCTGGGCGTCGTAAACGGTTTTTTAAAATGTTCGGCGTTTTCAATGCCACTAAATTGTTGATTGAAAACAAAATCGATATTTCAAAACACAAGATCCACACATTTTGCGGTGACGCCACTATTGAAGTGTCCAGAACGACAGAAAATACCCTTTCCGTTCAGTCCATTCACTGCAATCACGACAACATTGCAATGAAAACCAACAATTCTGGTTCTGTTCTACCAATCCTTACTTATCTTTGTTTCTCCACGTCAATTGCAGCATTGCTAGGTTTACTAATTTATAACAGAAAATACCAACTTAATTTAAATATTCCCGGTTCTAACCTTGAAAATCTCTCGGTCTCACTTTTACTAGCAAACGTATTGTTTATGTTCGGCATAGGAGCATCCAATATATGGAAAGTGTGTTACATTATCGGAGTTGTTCTACATTACCTCTTGCTGTCTGTATTCTCCTTCATGACTATATCTGTGGTCTACATCATGGCGAGACTCTTACATATGAGGTCACAAGGTACACAACAAGAAGAGGATATTGCACGTAGAAAACGAGTTATCACTGTCATTGGACTAATACTTCCAATTTTGTTTGTAGGCCCTGCTGTTGGAATTGATCAATTAGGTCCTGATTATCTCTCATCCGGATACGGTAGATCGGTTTGTTTCCCAAATAAGTATCCCGCCAATGTCATCTTTTTCTCAGGGCCGGTGATTATTTCAGTGTTTATAAATTTTGTCTGTCTGGTGCAAATTATTGTGCAGATTTGCAGGATCAGAATTGAAGTAAGACATGTAGGTAAATCGTCTCATTACGACGACGCAAAAGTTTATTTAAGAATCGTGGTTTTATCTGGTATGTTCTGGATAATAGGTATTTTAGGGTCATTAACTGGATCTGATTTACTGGATTATATCTTTACAATATTGTGTGGACTGCAAGGGTTGTGTATTACAGTAGCAAATTTGACAACAACTAGGGTTAAATGTGGAAGAAAAAGAAAAGGTTCTACTGATCAGTCAGTCAACAGAAATTCGAAAAAATCCAATACTACTAGTATCTTCGATGTTGATATTTCAACCAAGGAATGTACACATTGAAATCGTAATTTGTCTCCAGTTTTTCTTGGTTTGTATTGGCCACGGCATAACGTATCCAGTTCTTCTTGGGTTGCATTGGCCACGGCATAACGTATCCAATTCTTCTTGGTTGTATTGACCGTGACATAATGTCTCCAGTTCTTCTTGGTTTGTATTGACCGTGACACAATGTATCCAGTCCTTCTTGGTTTGTATTGGCGGCGGAATAATGTATCCAGTTCTTCTTGGTTTTTATTGGCCACGGAATAGTATCTCCAGTTATTTTTGGTTTGCATTGGCCACGGAATAATGTCTCCAGTTCTACTTGGTTTGTATTGGCCACGGCATAATGTACTAGTATCCAATTCTTATTGGTTTCTATTGGCCACGGAATAATGTCTCCGGATTTTCTTCTTGGTTTGTATTGGCCGCGGAATAAAGTCTCCAGTTCTGGTTGCTTTGTATTTGCCACGGCATAATGTATCCAGTTCTTCTTGGTTTGTATTAGCTGCGGAATAATGTCGCCAGTTCTACTCGGTTTGTATTGGCCGCGGTATAATGTTTGCAGTTCTTCTTGGTTTGTATTGGCCGCGGTATAATGTCTCCACTTCTTATTGGTTTGTAATGGCCACGGCATAATGTATCCAGTTCTTCTTGGAAGTGAAGTGAAGTCAGTATAATTAACACACTCTTTTATATCAAATCCCACCCGTAAATTTCACGGAAAGCGTGTATAGCCTAACTTATAGATCTATGTGTTAAAATTCACCAAAACAGGTTTGCTAATTTGCATAGTGACAGAAATAGATGTTTAACTATAACTATTTTTGGATGTCCCGATAAAATGTAAACAATTACCTGTATCGATTTAGCTGCAATAATGTACAGTCTCTGGTCAAAAGTATTCGGAAATGTAAAAAAATCCCTATATAATCAACCAAAACCATATTTAAAAAAAAAAATTATTTGTGAAGTCATAAGATAAGATAAGATTTTATTGGTCCAAATTGATAGATTTTAACAAATTTTTACACCAAAACACTCAGAATTGTCCACATTTTGATTGTTTATTTACTCATTATGTTGTTATGAGTACATATTCTAATATTCTAATTGTCACCCCATTAAAGCTTAGATTATAAAAATCGCCCACCAATAACCGAGTTCTTCTTCATTTCCAGTTAGACGCGATTTTCACTAAAAAAAACTCGCATATTTAACCCCAAAATACCCTTTTTCGCAAATTATATTCTTTAGTATGCTGTTAATACAAGTCCATATTATAATTTGTACCCCACTAAAGCTTAGAATTCGCCCATCAATAACCGAGTTCTTCTTAATTTCCAGTTTTACGCGATTTTCACTAAAAAAAAAACCCACATATTTCACCCCAAAATACCCTTTTCCGCAAATTATATTTATGTATATTTTAGTATGTTGTTAATGCAAGTCCATATAATAATTTGCACTAAAAAAACCTTGTGTTGCAATTAGTTGCAGGATGAGCAATTTTTGGGGCTAAATTGACTAGACTATCAATTTTATTGGCGGAGTACCCGGAGAAAACCACTGATTCGACTTGATATTATGTGACAGCGATTTGCGACATCACAAGTCACTGTGACATAATGTTGTATCGAGAACACTGCGCCAGTTGAGTGAGTGGTTATATCAATAGAGCAACAGGGACCGACGTGGTCGCCATCGTATGATAGTTGGATTTACAACTACCTGTGCAATCAGTGCCTATTACGACTTCACCACTAATGTTGTGAGTTCGAACCCGCTCAGACGAGGTGTTCTCGATATGTGATAAAGTTTGTCAGTGACTTGCGACAGGTCGGTGGTTTTCTCCGGTTTCCTCCACCAATAAAACTAACCGCCACGATATAACTGAAATATTGTTGAATGTGGTGTTAAACACCATAAGCCTAACTAAACCAAACCAATGGGTAACTTTTTTAATAATGGACCCAAACTTTTGAAATAAATTGTCAGTTCGTATTAAATATGTATCATAATATACACCTTTGAAAACTGTACTGATTTTTTAAGATTTTTTTTCTGAACATTTATAGAAGTCAAACCAACTATACAGTGAAACGTAACATCAAAATATTTGAAGAGTCGAAAATTGAAGAACGATTTAATTTAGACATGTATCTTATGTACTTCAAACGTATACAACACTTTATTGGCCCACTTCGGGCGAGAACTATTTCTTTACATGCTATGAATGACACTAACCTAGCATTGCGTTTCATATCATGTGATCGAAGTAAATTCTTCATACAGTTGAAAGACACCAAATTCGAACAATTCAACATTAACTAAATAACATGTATTGACAAATTGTACAAATACTTTGATAACTAGTGTTTTCTTATTCTTTCTATTCATTTAATTCCTATAAAACTTTAGACCCAGTGAATGTTGGGTTCAATGTACAAGTTGTAAAAAATGAGCTCACGAAGAATGCACAGCAGGAGAAGGACTTATATGTTTGCCAAAACTGTGACTCTGATGAAGATTATATTCTCGTTCTGAAAGTGTTTGACATTTTTATTTTAAGATGTTTTGATGTTGTTCAAATTCTTTGCACTGTTAAATTTTAAAGTTCTATACTCAAACTACTATTTTAATTTATGATGTCACAACTTACCCCGTTCCCTTGGGTAATTTCCAAACATACCCCTAAACATCGATGAGGTGTAGGTGCGTGTCGCTTTCACTTTAAAACTTGTTTAAATTCAGCAGATTTCATTTGATAGCTAAATAAGTGAAAAGTGGAGCATTCAACGCCGGTCTCCCCTACAAGTCCACATTCTAATATGCATCCCAATAAAGCTTAGATTATAAAAATTCGTCCACCAATAGCCAAGTTCTTCTTCTTTTCCCGTTTTACGTGATTTTCACTAAAAAAAAACACATATTTCAACCCAAAATACCCTTTTCCGCAAATTATATTTATGTATATTTTTAGTATGTTGTTAATACAAGTCCATATTATAATTTGCACTCAAAAAACATTGCTTATGCTTCTGCCTTGTGTTGCAGGTTGAGCAATTTTTGGGGCTAAGTTGACTAGACGCCACGATATAACTGAAATTTTGTAAAACGTGGCACTAAACACCATATCCATAATTGACTGAAAGACCGAATTTGTTATGGTTCGAGTTTGCTATGGACCCGAGTTTGTGTATGCCGATTTTGTTATGGTCCGAGTATGTTAAAAGGCCGAGTCATCTGGGAATCAAAAGTAGCCACCATTCAGTTACTCTCTGATTTTATCCTTCTGATATTAAGAATATTCCAAAATGTTATTCGATTGCTAAGCATGGCGAACAAAAAAAAGGATGACGAAAAGATTTGCCGAGAGGGGCATATATTGGAGGAATTTAAAGAAGTTGAAGAAATCAAGGGATTGATTGACAGTCTAAAAGATATTTACAATGATCAGATTTCAGTTGAAACTGCGGTGGAAAGGTTCACATGTACGTGATTGATTAGAAGTTGTAAACATTGTGCAAAATTTATTCCTATGACACATCGCTTAAATTATTTAAAATGATTTTAACAACCGAATCTGAACATACTCTTTTGTTAGATGCAAACACGTAGAAATATAATTTGAATAAAATAAGCATACTATCGTTGATAAGTTTTGCTTGAAATTAACTTCTCATCGCATGTCACAAATAATCCGGATTCGACGTTATGGCTTTAATGTGAGATTGCTATGAGAAATCCATTCACGCAAAACAAATCAACATTTGTATATATTTACAGTGTGTTTAACATTTCTTGACTCACACTCGATGAAACTTTGTTTTTGACGTTATTTCAAATTCGCGTCTGCATACCCAGTGATTGGGATTAGAGGGGGCCATGCGCCATTTATCACATTCCATCTGAAAATGTCCCATTGAAATAAGAAATATTGACAAAGAATGTTAAAGAATGGCCCATTAAAATTCTGAATGTCAATAGAAAATGTTCCATTACTAAAATTTTAACCCTAATCACTGCATACCAACAAGTTTTACATTTTAAGGACCGCATTGGTGGCGTAAAGGTTAGCGTGCTCACCGCGAGTGCGGTAGATCGAGGGTTCGAGCCCCGATTGGGTCAAAGCAAAGACTATAAAATTGGTATTTGTTGCTTCTCCACTAAACACACAGCATTTAGGAGAAAGAGCAAAGACTGGTTGGCTTGGAATCAGAATAATGTGTCCGAGTGGAGCGACATGTCTACCCGCGTGTTGGTCTAGAACAAAGTGGATCTCATCATCATCTCATTGAAAATTAACTTGTTCACGCCATGATATAGCTGAAAATTGCTGAATTGGTGTTAAACAACAATCACTCACTCACTTAAACATTTCACATTTGTGTTATCTAAATTCTTAATTTGTTTTATTATACCACTTGCTCACTCAAATTATGTACAACACATTTTTTTCATCAATAGAATTCTTGACCCTATTACTGGTGACATCATGAATATTGTACTGCTATACGTGTGACAGAATGTGCCAAATTCCAAAAACTAAATTACAACAAAACAAGACTGATAAACATTGAAAATTGGCTAATTTTAGGGTGATTCCAAGGGTATCTCTCGACACTGTCAAAATAAATTTTCTAAATTTTCACCTGAACAATGGCATTTTAATCCGCAAGTGCTAAGACGTTATGATTACGTTGCAAATGGGACAAGAAAATCCACCAGAAATCATTTTTTTTTGTACCCGTGGGCATTGAGATTGTACCACCAGTTTTTAAACAAACATATTACAGATAGCATTGTACATTGATAGGTTTATTGTTCACACGTGTTGCCATAAAGCGTAGTGTGTCAACTCGGGGGCACGCTAACCCACTGGACTTGACTGTATATTGATAAAGCAACCAGAGAATAATAGCTCGCCAGAATCAAAATTCATGGTTTGTCGTGATAGGCACTGATTACATCAATATTTTTCTGTATTTTTTTATCCAGTTATTATTGACGATTATCAAGAACAGCCACATTTGATAGATCCTCATTTAGGTAGGTACAGGTCTTTAAGAGCTGCATTATTAAGATTTATTGTTTGAATGTTTGTGTTGTGGCATTCTGATTAAAATCCGATCTCTCATCTGTTCCCATTTATTGATATGTCGCGGCATGGAAGATCTGAGCAAATTCTTTGGTACCATTTATTGATATGTTGCGGCATGGAAGATCTGAGCAAATTCTTTGGTCCCATTTACTGATATGTTGCGACATGGAAGATCTGAGCAAATTCTTTGGTCGCATTTATTGATATGTCGCGACATGGAAGATCTGAGCAAATTCTTTGGTCCCATTTACTGATATTTTGCGGGATGGAAGATCTGAGCAAATTCTTTGGTCCCATTTATTGATATGTTGCGACATGGAAGATCTGAGCAAATTCTTTGGTCCCATTTATTGATATGTTGCAGCATGGAAGATCTGAGCAAATTCTTTGGTCCCATTTACTGATGTGTTGCGACATGGAAGATCTGAGCAAATTCTTTGGTCCCATTTACTGATATGTTGCGATATGGGAGATCTAGCAAATTTTTGGGCTCCCATTTACTGATACATTGTATGTCGCGGCATGGGAGATCTGAGCAAATTTTTGGGCTCCCATTTACTAATACATTGTATGTCGCGGCATGGGAGATCTGAGCAAATTTTTGGGCTCCCATTTACTGAAATGTTGCGGCATGGGAGATCTGAGCAAATTCTTTGGTCCCATTTACTGATATGTTGTGGCAGAGGAGATCTGAGCAAATTTTGAGGCTCCCATTTACTGATACATTGTATGTCGTGGCATGGGAGATCTGAAAAACATTTTTGGGCTCCCATTTACTGATATGTCGCGGCATGGGAGATCTGAAGAAACCCTATTATGAGTCACATGTCAGTGAATATATAATGATATGATAAATATGGTTGTGACCTTTTTCCGCCAAATCAGATTGATCGTGGCATGCAAATCAGTTTAATGACACTTTTATAGTCTCACAATCGCCATTTGTCAGTCGCATGTGAACAGTAATGATGTTTCCGCAGATGTCACACGTAATAACATATCAATAAAGGAAATTAAATGGAATTAAGTGAGAGATTTGATTTTAATTAGATTGGTTTTATAGGCTTTAAATAGACAATATTCATATATATATATATATATATATATATATATATACATGTATATATATACATTGTCAGCAAATATAAAATTGCATTGCACTATCTTTAGAAAAGTGAGTCTGTTGTGTTTTTCTGTCCTATTTCGAAGCAAGTATAAATAAATTTAAAATGTATTTGTACTATCTTTAGAAACTGGTTGAAAAAATAGCCTCTGTCGAGTTTTGCTTTCTTGTTTCGAGGCGAGTACAAATGAATTACATATTTCTTAACTTTTTAAGAAATGTGTGTGGTAAGATAAAAACAGTTCATCTTATTGATGAATATATAATGATTAGTACTGTATTTTAACATTTAAAACATCAATGAATTGCTAACATTGACTAGAAGTGACATCCCAATATGTTTGTTCCATTCTGAGGGTTATAGTGTTTAACACAACTTTCAACATTATTTCAGTTATATCATGGTGATCAGTTTTATTGGTGGAGGAAACCAGAGTACCCTGATAAAACCACAGATCTGCCGCAAGTCACAGACAAATTTATCAAATAATGTTGTATCGAGTACACCTCGCCATGAGCAGGATTCAAACTCACAAGTTCCATTCTGAAATCACACTGTAGGCTGTATACAGTCTATTGTCACATTAGTTTTTAAAGGATAAACATTTTAAGATATTTTGTTAAAAAAATATTTGGTGATTTAAGGAATGAGAAACTAATATTTTATAGAAATATACTTTAAAGGCACTGTTTATTTACTTTAATTTGTGTCTATGTGTAGTGTTGGATAGTCTCGTGTTTATTTACATCCATATCCTTTCCTTCTTAATTAGAAAAAAATATCCTTTGTTGGACCGTCTTGGGGTATTAAACATTTAAAATGTATGTGAGCACCGAATAAACGTTAAAGAATACAGAAGAGGCAATAAATAATGGACAATCCAGAGAAACTAGCAACATAGTGTACTCAAGACGAAGAAAAACAAAGCAAAAACAATCCAGAGAAACTAGCAACATAGTGTACTCTAGACGAAGAAAAACAAAACAAAAACAATCCAGAGAAACTAGCAACATAGTGTACTCTAGACGAAGAAAAACAAAACAAAAACAATCCAGAGAAACTAGCAACATAGTGTACTCAAGACGAAGAAAAACAAAACAAAAACAATCCAGAGAAACTAAAAACATAGTGTACTCAAGACGAAGAAAAACAAAACAAAAACAATCCAGAGAAACTAGCAACATAGTGTACTCAAGACGAAGAAAAACAAAACAAAAACAATCCAGAGAAACTAGCAACATAGTGTACTCAAGACGAAGAAAAACAAAACAAAAACAATCCAGAGAAACTAGCAACATAGTGTACTCAAGACGAAGAAAAACAATCCAGAGAAACTAGCAACATGGTGTACTCAAGACGACGAAAAACTAAACAAAAACAATCCAGAGAAACTAGCAACATAGTGTACTCAAGACGAAGAAAAACAAAACAAAAACACAACACAATATGTGTTGGACACCACTATATGCAAACAAACACAAATAATGTAAATAAGACATGAGCCCTCCTCCGAAGTTATACAATGTACATGTAGGGTAAACAATTATGTATTCTTATTTCTATCTGACTTACTCAGCTTTCGAAAAAGATTAATCTAAGAAAATATAACTTGTTTTACAGAATCGCTGATGTCTCAGATTTTGTCAATAATAAGAAACCCTGCCTCACCTAGTCCACTGATACACCTGGCCTTCAAATGTCTATACCTCATTACTAAGGTAACGTAGATGTGTCTTTATTACCATGTTAACATGTGTGTACCTCACTACTAAGATAACGTAGCTGTGTCTTTATTACCATGGTAACACATGTGTACGTCATAACTGAGGTAATATAACTATGGTAAAATGCCTGTTCCTCATAACAAAAGTTCATGTACCTTGAATAGGATCCCTATTATTTTATTTCCCTTTTCCAAATAATGCTTCAATAGTAAATAAATCAGGACTGGATTTGTTAGAAATTGTCATTGACATTTCTGGAGTTTTGGATTTTATTGTCAATTAACTACATGATATCTTAAAAAGTCTTGATGCCACATGTTCTTCATTTTAGAAAACAAATTATTTTTGTTTTTTCTTGTGACAAGGCCAATAACTTTACTTCTTTGCCAGGATAAAAAAAACTACTTAATTTTTTGTTTTTACTTTTACTCGAGACAGAGTCAATAACTCTACTGTTGTCTTTTCCTGGATTTTTTTTTTTTAATTTCAAAGCAATAATACACAAATTTGATACAACTACATATTTGAATGAATAAGATTATTAAGCAGTGAATTTGAAAATGAAAATAGAAAAATAAATATAAAGAAGAATAAAAAATCATAATGGTTGTCATAGAAACAAAATACTACTAAAATATTGGCAATTAGTGGACAGTATGTTTATAATATTGGAGAGATTTTACTTCTGGTATTCTGTTTGTTTGTACAGATGAGAGGTGCCAAGGTAATTGTCAGACTGTTCCCACATGAAGTTGCTGATGTTGAACCAGTCATAGCCTTACTAACAGCACAGGATCCCAAAGATTATGAGGTATTAATAGGATTTTTTTTTTTTGCGTGTCAAATGATACAGTAAACAGTGGATATTTTTATTTGTTTAAATATACATTTCAGGTGTAGTTATGTTGTCTTGCTCAGCAGATGGTCATTGTGTCACAAATTAATATTACTGTTGATGTGATATGTTACTTGTTAGGTATAATGTACATTTGTGTTTATATCATGTAAAACTGAGGTGTGTAAATTACCAAATAAAATATAATTAAATCTATTCTATTGCAAACTATTAAACTATACAATGCATTGTAATAAAATTAAAAAAAATATTAAGCTGTTCAACAAAATAAATACCGGTAGTGTATTTTGCCACTTCAGTTTTTTAATGTCATTCAAGTAAATAAATATAACATATTATAACCTTGACAGATACCATATTTGTTTTTGTACTTTTGGTAAACACTATTTTACTTTTGTAAGATTTTGTAAGAAGGGCAGTCACAGATGTTATTGCAGTCCTCAAATTGTAAATTTGAATTTACTGGTCGGAATCAAATTCTTTAATTTATTTTTATACAGTTCTTTAAAAAAAATATGAAAAATTTAATGGTCCAAAAAAAGTTTTACAGGTCTTGGTTCAGAAGACCGGTGCTCATCGTGAGGACTGTTATATTGCAATTATTGCCTATCACCTCTAAAATTGTTAAATTCTTGACAATGTTGAGGTGATAATGTTTGTCAGTGACTCGCAACAGGTTTGTGGTTCTATTCTGATACTCCAGTTCCCTCCACCAATAAAACTAACAACCATAATATTACTGAAATATTGTTGAAAATGGAATTAAACATGCATAACCCATTATTCTTTTTTGTTGATATTAACAATTTGTCTTTTTTCAGACCTGGGAAACAAGATATGAGTTGTTACTGTGGATGTCTATGGTCAGTATGATACCATTTGATATGGTCAGACTAGACAGTAATGTCACCACACAGGATGGACAGAGAAGGAAACCAGCGATGGACAGAATATTAGATCTGGCTAAAGTTAGTATGATGTTGACAAGAAAATATGACGAAAATTGTAAAAATTGTATGACGTATCTGGTTTCAGTCCAACATGTCTGTGGACAAATGAAATACAAAGTGGCACCTATCAAAAAAAACAAGTGATTTTAAAGAAAATAGAAATGGATGTTTTGAATTTCTCCAAAATACGACCTGGCAAAAAACTCATTATAGAAACTTAATTTTGAATTCATCAGTTTTTCCAGGAAAAGATATGAGGATGCTTTTAGCTGCTCTTTTTTTTAAATTATTTGTTAATGAAAGATCCATAAATATGTAAATTTTGTGGGTTTTTTGTGTGAAGGACATCATCTATACTCCTCTTGCCCTTAGAACAGGGCTTATATGAGTACCTCATGGTTGAAGAATGCCACATGCTTTACACATGAAAGACAATTAGAACAGATGTTCCCAGTGGGCAAGTTTGTTAAGAGTGGTGTATGGTCGTTCGTTCCAAGTGCTAAAATTTCCCAAACTATGTGTGTCGTTCTGCCATTTCTTTATAGCAGTCAAAACATGGCTCTACGATAACTTTAATTTTAATTTTTGTCCATTGAGTTGTATGGAACTTCTGCTTGTCTGAAAGTGATTGTTTTTGCATTTACAAGTATTTCTGACTTTATCATTGTCTTAATGAATTTTAGATCAATAGTGAAAAGTCGGACAATCCTGAATGTGGACAGCTGAAAAACATACATCCATAAGACCACCATAGCGCCCTATCGTTTGTTATAAGTTGCAATGAAGTTACGCTTGACTTTTTGTTTGGTGAATTTAGCATGCTCTATCATGATATTTCTTTGACAGATTCAAACTTTATCCTCAAACTATATAAGAACTATACATCAGTTGAGTTCAAAAACCATAGCACTGTATCGCAATTCACAGGGGAACTTATTGTTTATTTCTGCCTAAGGGAGATAATTTTATTGTCTCTCTTCCTAATTTGGCCAAAGGAGTTAACAAATCTGACTTTATTTGAATATCCAATACAATTACCACCAAGATATTGTTGAAAGTGGCGTTAAACACCATAACCCCTAACTCAGAGCAATTCTATTTATAATTTAAACAACAGTGAGTCAAGTGGTAAAAAGTAAAACATTAAAAATAAATATATTTTCAGTTGTACCTGTCTGTAAATGACAAGTCACGTGATGCAGCTGCCTACCTGGTGTCTAGATTTTTGACACGACCTGATGTGCAAAGGGAAAAATTACCAGATTTTTTAGACTGGAGTTTGCAGATACTTCACACAGCTGATAGTAAGAAGATACAATAATGAATACATTTTATTAGAAAATGCATTTATTGAAATTGCCCAATTGTTGGACATGTATCATTTTTGCCATCATTATTCATATAATATAGAGCTTCATAGTGCCATTGTAACAGTCAGGCCAAAATAAAATTGAGTTTGATTCCGTTCACCTTCTGATCCTAAAAAAGATTTATTGCATTTTCCGAGGAAAATGTTTGTTTATGTAATTGGGGATTTCAGAAGATTAGACAAAGTGTATTTACTATTAATATGAGAGACTAATAAATACAGATTATTCTATTTTGCTGAAATTTAAAAATATATTATGAAACTTCAAGTCTGAAAGTCCATATGATTTATTTAGTGGTACAAATATTGTGTGTGATGTTACCTTCACAGAAATTCCTCATTTCATATGTTTCTGGTGAAAAACATGGCAGCAGTGGGTAATTTTTGTTTCAGATTGGCTTAAACTTTAAAAAAAAATCTTCTCTAAAACTACTACAGTCTTTGCCTGACTTTTTTTCACCTACTTTCCCAAAGGCCAAATTAAAAAAATTATTTCATAACTTGGCCGAATCCAGTTTAACTTGTTCTGGGCTTCGTGCAAGTGGGCCAGCACTAAGACTGCTACAAGATTTGTTATTTTAGTTTAAATGTTGTTTGTGAGGTCCTTAACAGAGGTTCCTTATTTCTTCTTGATCCAGTAAAACATGGCTGGCATGAACAATTCTTATTTCTTCTTGATCCAGTAAAACATGGCTGGCATGAACAATTCTTATTTCTTCTTGATCCAGTAAAACATGGCTGGCATGAACAATTCTTATTTCTTCTTGATCCAGTAAAANATAATATGAGAGACTAATAAATACAGATTATTCTATTTTGCTGAAATTTAAAAATATATTATGAAACTTCAAGTCTGAAAGTCCATATGATTTATTTAGTGGTACAAATATTGTATGTGATGTTACCTTCACAGAAATTCCTCATTTCATATGTTTCTGGTGAAAAACATGGCAGCAGTGGGTAATTTTTGTTTCTGATTGGCTAAAACTTTAAAAAAAAAATCTTCTCTTAAACTACTACAGTCTTTGTCTTAATTTTTTTCACCTACTTTCCCGAAGGCCAAATTAAACAAATTATTTCATAACTTGGCCGAATCCAGTTTAACTTGTTCTGGGCTTCGTGCAAGTGGGCCAGCACTAAGACTGCTACAAGATTTGTTATTTTAGTTTAAATGTTGTTTGTGAGGTCCTTAACAGAGGTTCCTTATTTCTTCTTGATCCGGTAAAAACATGGCTGGCATGAACAATTCTTATTTCTTCTTGATCCGGTAAAAACATGGCTGGCATGAACAATTCTTATTTCTTCTTGATCCAGTAAAAACATGGCTGGCATGAACAATTCTTATTTCTGAATGGCTGAAGCTTTTAAAAAAATGTCTTCTTAGAAACTGCAAGTTCAGATGATTTTGAACAATAGCATGTTTTCCATATTCTGGAGCTATGTTTCTCATTTTGCTGAAAAATACAAATTTCTCTGTTTTCTGTTCAATAATTTTAAGTTCTTCTAAAGCAAATCATTTGAAATTTATTAAATAATGTTTTTGACACAGGTCAAGTTCAATTTGGTTTTAATTCCTGTTGTAGTTCCTGAGTTATGCCCTTTATTTGAACCTCCTCCCCCTCCAAATATATGGTTTCTGTTCTCTTACTTTTGTTTCTCTGCAAATGTGAAATTTTGACACTGCAATTTTGTTAACAGTGCCAGTGGCATACTGAGGGTTTTGTAATGACAATCTATATTTTATTTTAGTTGAAACAATGATGTGTGTTAACAGTGCCAGTGGCATACTGAGGGTTTTGTAATGACAATCTATATTTTATTTTAGTTGAAACAATGATGTGTGTTAACAGTGTCAGTGGCATACTGAGGGTTTTGTAATGACAATCTATATTTTATTTTAGTTGAAACAATGATGTGTGTTAACAGTGCCAGTGGTATACTGAGGGTTTTGTAATGACAATTTATATTTTATTTCAGTTGAAACAATGATGTGTGTTAACAGTGCCAGTGGTATACTGAGGGTTTTGTAATGACAATCTATATTTTATTTCAGTTGAAACAATGATGTGTGTTAACAGTGCCAGTGGTATACTGAGGGTTTTGTGATGACAATTTATATTTTATTTCAGTTGAAACAATGATGTGTGTTANAGCGGGAGGGTACACGGAATAGCCGAATTGACAACATTACTGCGTTTGCGCTAAAAGTGTTGTTGTTGAGTATTATATGAACTGACGATAACACGGCGTCATATTAGAATGAGGGTTTTGTGATGACAATTTATATTTTATTTCAGTTGAAACAATGATGGGTGTTAATAGTGCCAGTGGTATACTGAGGGTTTTATCCTTGCTGTTTAAACATGGAAAGAGAGAAGATCTACTGAAATATGGTAAAATAATTTATTCTATATATGTCCCTCTCCCCAACAAAAGACCTTGTACAAAATCCCTTCAGGTTTAAACATTTTTAGCTTACTTTGCCAAAGACAATGTGAGCTTTTGCCATCACTTGACGTCCGTTAACTTTTCACATTTTAATCTTCTCCTCTAAAACCACTTAGCCAAATGGATCTTAGCATCTATGGAAGGTCCTCTATACATTTTGTCCTGATCTGTTAATAAACATGGCCGCCACAGGCCATTCTTGTTTCTGATGGTCGATTTCTAAAAAAAAATTCGCCTCTGAAACCGCTTATCCAAATGAACCGAAACTTGGTAGGAAGCATCTATGGAAGGTCCTCTATAAAGAGTGTTCATTTGGTCCTGATCCGTTAACAAACATGGCCAATACAGGCAATTCTTGTTTCTGATTGGTCGATTTCTAAAAAATCTTCTCCTCTGAAACTGCTTTGCCAAATGAACCGAAACTTAGTAGGAAGCATTTATGGAAGGTCTTCTATAAAGGTTGCACATTTCGTCCCAATCCGTTAACAAACATGGCAGCCATCGGCAATTCTTGTTTCTGATTGGCCGATTTCTAAAAAAAAATAATCTGAAACCGCTTGGCCAAATTAGCCGAAACCTGGTTGGAAGCATCTATGGAAGGTCCTCTATAAAGATTGCTCATTTCATCCCGATTCATTAATAAACATGGCCACCACAGACAATTCTTGTTTCTGATTGGTCTATTTTAAAAAAAATTCTTCTCCTCTGAAACCTCTTAGCCAAATAAACCAAAACTAGATAGGAAATATCTATGGAAGGTCCTCTATCAAATTTGCTCATTTCATCCCGATTCATTAACAAACATGGTCGCCACAGGCAATTCTTGTTTCTGATTGGTCAATTTTTAGCTCACCTGACCTGAAGGGTCATGTGAGCTATTGCCATCACTTGGCGTCTGTCGTCCGTCCGTCGTCCGTCCGTAAACATTTCAATCTTCTTCTAGAGAACCACTGAAGCAAATGGGACCAAACTTGGCAGGAATGTTCATTTGCATGGTTGAACCAAGTGTTGTTACTTTCGTT
>MJUT01017464.1:327508-344411 GCA_002080005.1 Gigantidas platifrons | reverse complement strand
ATACAACAAAGAAGTTACACTATATATAGCTGCTCCTGATCTGTTGTATGTGTGTTTTGACAGTTTTGTAAAGTGATCAAGGGTCTGAGCAATAGCAGGAACAAAAATTCAATACATGCAAGTCTATTATTTTTCGAATTAATTTTAATTATTTTATATGTATTTATAATTTCATTGAAACCATCAACCATTCTGAAACACGATTATTCGCGGATGACACCATCATATTCAGGAAAATCGATAACACCAAAGACAGCGACCTATTACAAGAAGATCTGATCATGAGTGCCTTAGAAAGATGGGTAAATGAGTGGCAGACGAGTTTTAATCCAACCAAGTGCACAGTTATCAGAGTGTCACCAAGTAAGACCAAGCCGGTTCTCCCCACTCACTACCAACATGGTCACACATTAGAAGTCGTAGAGGCTAGTAAATACCCCGGGGTAACCATTACCAACGACTTATCGTGGGACAGACATATTGACTATGTAGCTGCCAAAGGGAACATAACCCTTGGCTTTATAAGACGTAACCTAAGAGAATGCACCAAACAAGTAAGAGAAACCAGCTACCTCACGATGGTACGACCAACCCTGAAATACGCAGTAATGGTTTGGGATCCCACCACCCAAACCCTGATACAGACATTAGAAAATGTACAAAGAAGAGCTGCCCGCTTCGTCATAAATGACTACACCAGCAGAACAACAGGATGCGTGACAAGCATGTTAACATCACTTAAGTGGCAGACTTTAGAACAACGGAGGAGGATAAGCAGACTCGTTATGATGTATAAGATCCAGCATCAACTCGTGGACATCGACCGAGACTAGTTATACCTCAGACCTGGTGACAGCAGAACCAGAGGTCAACATAGGTTCTTCCAGGAGAGGTCCAATTATGACACTCTCATAAACTCCTTCTTCCAAAGAACAGTACGAGAATGGAACCACCTACCAGACACCACAGTTGGGGCCAGCACCATAGAGGTCAGGGCTAACCTCCAACAACAGGTTAGCCACGCTAACCAGTAGGTCCATGTACCCTTGTAAATAGTTTTAGCTGTGTTTTAGTGAATTTTTTAATTGTACATAGTCTTGGAGACAGCAGCTGTGTGTGCCTGGCATGCCTAGTCCCGCGGAACTTAAAACAGTCGTCGACGACTCCTGTTCTACACTGGAACAAGATACCTGATTAAGTGGTATTTTAACAATACATTCATAAAAACTTCAAATAAACTTAAAAATTTTAATTAGCATAATTACCTCTTCGAAGATTAAATAAACACAAAGAAATTAAGTTGCATTTTGTTTTATTTTCATCATACAGATCGAAATCATTCGATTAAAAGCCATATCGTGACGTACATGTATAGTCTTGAAAAACATATGTGCTTGACTTATTTCGACGGGGGGAGTCCCCAAAGCCTCCCTTTGAACCCGCCACTGATAATAATAATAATAATAATAATAATAATAATAATTACTATTATTATTAAAAAAATATAATGATAATGATAATAATTACTATTAGGCCACTCCAAATTTATTACTTGTTCTTCGGATTTTTTCATTACAAAAATGGAGCGGGAGAGCGAAATTGTTTTAATTTTTTTTTTTTTCTGAAAATTTAATTTTTGGAGGCGCTAAAATCTTGAACAATGGAATTTTCGAGGAAGGAAAGATACCAAAAAAGCTACAAAACAGGTATCATTACACCAATTGCAAAAAAGGGAAAAGACTCTATAGCCATACCGATAGTTATAGAGGAATTACTGTAACATCAATACAAGGGAAAATATTCGAATATGTATTGCTTGAGAAATTGAATTTAAGGAGGGACAAACAATCTGAAATGCAGTTTGGGTTTACACCAGGCTTATCTCCTAACATGGCAGCACTAATTGTATCTGAAGTCTGTGCAGAAATTTCGGCTCAGGAACCCTTATATATAACGACTCTAGACAGTCAGAAGGCATTTGACGTAGTGAACCACAACATTTTACTAGACAAACTACACAATCTTGGTATGGATCTAGAATTTGGGAACCTAATCTATGAAATGTATGAAGGCCCCTCAGCAACAGTGAAATGGCAAAGGCTGAAGAGTGGTAGCTTTTCAGTCAAACAAGGTGTTCTGTCAACTCATCTCTATAAGATTTACATAAATGAACTCTTGCTCGAATTAGAGAGGCATGATTTGGGTATTTCTATTGGAAACACATACACGGGTTGCCCTACATGTGCAGATGACATTGTACTGTTGTCGTCGAATCAAATTGAACTTCAAGAAATGCTACACGCAGTGGATGGCTATTCTAAAGATCACCAATTTAAGCTCCACCCAACCAAAAGCAAAACGATCCTAAAAACATCAAGTAAAAAAGGATATTCTGAACATGCAGCATTACAAAATGACCTCATATTGGGAGAAGATACTATGAAATTACAAACAGAAACTGTTCACCTTGGTCTAATTAGAACAATCAATAATGAGACTAAAATTAACATCGAAGAACGTATTAGTTTAGCTAGAAGAACGCTCTACTCCTTAATAAAGTCTGGCGTAAATGGAACAAATGGGCTCAATCCTAGAACATCATTCAAGATCTATCAAGTGTATGTCATTCCAAGGCTTCTATATGGGCTGGAAACCCTGCATTTGCTTAAAAAAGACCTAGACCTGATTACAAATTTCCATCTTAATACTATCAAAAGATTACAAGCACTACCAAATAGAACGGCAACTGCAGCAGTATATCTTCTATTGGGAGCCACCCCAATAATAGCCGAAATTTATAAAAGGCAACTGAGCCTCTTATTCTCAATTGCTACATGTACCAATAATTCAATCAGAAATGTCGCATGGAGACAGGCTGCATTAGGATTAGAAAAAAGCTTTTTTACAAAGATTATCAATATCCTACACATGTACAAGCTTCCTGAATTCCGAACCATAATGACCGGTCGATACAAAAAGAAGGAATGGAAAATCATCATCAAACGAAGTGTAAGACAATACTGGACTGTTCAACTTCGAACTGAACTTGCTGGAAAAACAACCCTCGGTCTGCTCTGTCATGACTGTCTAGAGGTGGGAATCACACATAATATCTGGGATACAGTAGAAAATTCAGTTATTGAAGTACGTAAAGCGACTACGAAAGCTTGAATGCTGACTGGCACTTACATTCTGCAAGTACACAAAAACAAGTTTAACCAGGCCGAAATAGATACATTATGTCCGCTCTGTATAACTGAAGATGAAAATGTATTACATATATTGACTAGATGTCCAGCTTATACAGAAGAGAGAAAGAAATATTATTGCCCAATTAAAGAAACTGTAATTAGCAGGATCGGTGTAAATGCATGGCAGACCCATTTCAATAACATAGAGACAATTGGCAAACTTATTATAGACTGTCAGTAACTGGCAATTTGTTCAAATATACTCCCAAAGGACACTAATTTCCTTAAAGAACTGGAAAGAGCAACAAGAGAATACTGCTATGCTGTACACGTGAAAAGAATACACACGATGGAATGCATACGAGTTGTCTTTTATGATCTCTGTGTGTTGCAACCCCTGATTATTATTTTTTTTTTTTATTTATTTCTCATAACTATAATTTTAGATTTGAAACATTATATAATTTTAAGTATAATCGCCTTTTTACTGACAGTATAAATAGAAGGCTTTTAATATAGAGTAACTTTTAAGAAACGTATTGTGCACAAAATGTATATATATCCAGTGGTGGAGGAATTCTCTTAGTGTACAGATTTATTCTTGGTGGAGGATCAACCTTTTAAATAGACTATTTTTACCGGATATCCGGGTGCTCCAACGCTGGAGGGAATTACGCAAAGAGAAGAAGAAGAAGCGAGCGACACTTTTTTTTATTTTTTTTTAATCATTTTCCCCCTTATTTTTGTGTTTTTAAATGAGAATTCAAGATAATTTTATAAGCGGGCGACTTTTTTTTATATTTTAAATTGTTTAAAAATCATGAAACATGAAGAGGGAATGTTGAAGAAATGGTGAGGAAACATTTTTTGTCGAAATTTTCAATCTGAATTTTAAAGTGCGAGCGGGTCCGAAGAACAAGTATTTAATTTGGATCGGCCTTATTATTAAAAAAATATTGGGACGATTTATATAAATGTGGGGGCAATTTTGAATTGGGGCGAGTTTTGTTAAATGCGGAGGCGATTTGACCAGTTAAAGCATTCCAAAAGTATCATATTCAATCAGTTATGTAATAAAAACCGCGGGAAATTTATCATTCAGTTGTCATCGGACTTTATCATTCACTATTTTGTTTGTTTTGCCAGTACTGTAAAATCATGGCGAAGACAGATGATAACAAAAGCAGTAAAACGAGAATGAGAAGCTTCTTAGAAGCCGTCAAAGAATGTAAAGAAATCAAGGAAATGTTTGGAACCCTTATAAACAATTACAATGATGACAGTTTAGTGGAAAACACACTCCAACGTTTTACAAGTAAGACGGGGTTCATTTATCGTCATGCTTTACTTGCAAGGCGATCTAATAATAACGTTGACTCATTAAAACCCATTGGCATTTTTGTCATGTCATTTGATTTACTTTATATATGGAATAAATTTTGATATAGACATAGTATCCCATAGTTCCTTACAACTCTTTATCTCCGCGAACAATGCGAAACTGAAACAGTCTCCCCAGAAGTCTGTACACTGAAGAATGACTGTCGAGTCATTAAAATCAGCTGTCTCAATTATTAGCCACTAGTTCAACAAAAACTCGTGTATTTAGTTTTATCTTAAAATCTAAAGTTAAAAAAAAAGAAAAAAATACAAATGTACTCATTAAATTTCATTTCTAAAGTAAAATTATTAATTTTAGAGGTGAAGTGCAGTACCTAATGTAATTGGAATCAGTTACATGTTTTGTAGTTGAAGGCAACCTCTTATATTGTAGAAGAGAAGAACTCACTTAGACGAGTCCTGACTTTGCAAAAGTTTTCGAATTTTGGTTGATTGATTGATTTATTGTCTCTTAATGCGACATTAAGCAATATTTCAGCTATATCATGGCGACCAGATTTAGTGGTGGAAGAAGCCGGAGTACCCAGAGAGAACCACCGACCATGGGCAAGCAACTGGTAAGCTTTCTCAGTTGTGGCTGTGAGTCGAGTGCACCCTTTTTTGTAATCTACAAAGCCAGGCATGAACTGTGGAACCACACCATATTGGTGATAGGCTTGTATGAGGTGTTATGTAATCCAACTACCAAACTCATTGAGCCAACCGGGCCCTCAAATTTTGGATTGTTACAATGGTGTCATTGGTGGGACTCTCCAAAATCTTCAGAAATGTATTCTGGACTCGTCCAACTAAATTACTACAAGTATTCCTTGGACTGTGAAATCTCTCCTGCATTACAGGAGTTTGAAATTACATTAGACATGGTGTATGGTCAATTGGAAGATTGCTTGCTGTGAAAAGTTCACTGGCCGACCGTACAACCCTACAAATGTACATTATTTAAGCTACACAACAGGCACTTGTAGGGCCTATGATAGGGGGTTCTGCTGGTATATCGATGTTGGCCCGGAGAGCCAGAAGAGGCCTGTGAATTTCTGAAGTGCCTCATAGCCTTAGCCACAGACGTTTTGTGCTGTACAGGAAATAAAGCATTTATGAAAGTTTACCAGTGGTTTTATTGGATGTCAAATCCTCAATTTTGAAAGAAGTTTCAGTCTGTCCCTGGGCCCCAAAGCAGTCGTGTTCCACCTTGCAAAATATCTCTTGGAGGCCATGAGCACTTGATCACTAGACCCTAGCTCACCCTTTTCTGTTTTACACCCAACCTTTATCCAGAACGACACCAATCCACTTAAAACATGAAGTATGGTTTCGTTTCAAATATGTGCTAAAAATGATGCTGTTCATATTACTTATTTTCTTCTATTTTGGAATCTGTGTCCACATGAGAAATAATAATGGTAAGAAACAAATTTTTGCACCACTTCAGGGAAGTTCCATCCCCTCACCAATTGCATCTGATCTCCTATTATAATTTCACATGCATATCAAATATTTTTTGGAATAAGTCAAGTGTAGATTGGTCTAATAGTTCGAAAAAAAATTAGGTAATGGTATATGAAGGGTTTTCTTAAAAGGGAAGTAGACAAATGTAAAAATGTACCCTGATCATGTGCTGTGTAACAGTTGAGAAATTTTCTGAGCTGTACATAATACCGATATATGAATTATCTCCCTTTATTACATCAAGTACCACACAACTGAGTAATTGCTATAATCAAATGCCATAAGTTTGGAGGTGTTTGATTCTATATTTAGAGTTTTTGTAAATAAACTGAGGATCTTGACTTTAATTAAATACTGTCTGACTTATTCCGGTAAATATACAATATATGTACATTGTCAGAATATATAAAATTTATTTGTACGAGCTTTAGAAACAGGTAGAAAAGTTAGCCTTATGCGAGCATTTCTTGCCTGTTTTGCATCGAAAGTAAATGTATTTTCATTTTTGTTGACGAACAGTACAGATTGTAATTTGTGTTTATCCTGCCATGTCAAAAGTACAAAAAATGCCAAATTTTATTGAAAAGAGCAGAAGCAAGCATCGTTCCTATCCTTTTCTAGGTCGTCCTCTGTCACGTTTGCGCTATACTATTGCCGTTTCTTTCCATTGGCTCTATGTGAATCAGGTACCAGGAGATTGTTATTTGTATACTAGATGAATAAAGGAAAAAATTATTCGTATACCTTTATTCTACAGCAATTATACTGCACTTTGAATTGTTTGGAGAAATTCATTAATTGATGCAAGTGTTTATTGTAAATGAACTTGAGTTCACCCCCAGTTTTTAGTGGGGTTCGTGTCAGTTGATCTTTAGTTTTATGTGTATGTTTTGTAGATGTTTTTTTTTGTTCTTTTGTACTTTTTCTTTTGGCCATTGTGTTGTCTGTTCTTCTTTGTTACACAGGTCCTAATTACTCCTTTGGTATACTGTAT
Organism: Gigantidas platifrons; assembly: GCA_002080005.1. Lineage (NCBI taxonomy): Eukaryota > Metazoa > Mollusca > Bivalvia > Mytilida > Modiolidae > Gigantidas > Gigantidas platifrons. The sequence continues at coordinate 337,379 of MJUT01017464.1, read as the reverse complement.
ACTTAAGCTCTTCTTAATTCATTCAACTTTTTATTCAATTCCTTTCTTATGAATAATTAGTTCAACAGCAATGGTCTATGATCTTAACCAATCACAATACATGAGGTACTCCTTCAGCTCATCCTAAGGTACACAAAACAAAAAGAACATAAAGACAGAACCTGTTGGAAATGTAGGCCTTGGTTTGAGACACATACACAAATATGTAGGTCATATACCAACCATTGAAGATGTAAAAATAGGTCATGATTTCAATTTTAGATCGAAAAAGTAGGTCAATCTGGTAAAATGTCGTTATGAAGAAATAAATTACAAATGTAATAAAAGCATTCATAATGAATATAGTACAATGTACTGAAAGGACGTTTGTCATCTTCATATGTTTTGCATTGAAATAACATGTTTTAAGCACAAAACTATGCAGGTGAAAATAATAGAATTTAGGTGGGTTGTTTCAGAATTGTTCAAATGTAAATAATTTGTATTTTTCATTTCATGAGTGATGTGTATGTATACTGTCAGGAAAAATGTTAAGCTTAGCACTTCACTGGAAAAGTTCTGTGATCTAATACCATGTTTTGAAGTAAAGTCCTAGTTGATTCACTTGATACAACATTATGTGATAAAGTTTGTCAATGACTTGCGGCAGGTTGGTGGTTTTCTCCGGGTCCTCTGGTTTCTTCTACCAATAAAACTCTGCCACAATATAGCCGAAATATTGTTGAAAATGGCATTAAACACCACAACCACCACCACCTTGTTGATTCAACTTCAAAGTAACCAATATTGTTTAGAGCAATACTTACAATAAAAATGAATAGATAAATTAATATATGACAGATTTCAATGTTATTTTGTGAAAGGCAAGAAGTTATTAATATTTTGAACTTGAGGCTCAACCATACAAATATGTAAGCCATAATATAATCCTGTGAAAATGTGTCTGATTGTATCTTTTTCAAATGAAAAATCCCCAACAGACCAAAAGAATTCACCTCTGTGCTTTATTCCATCCTCAGACTTTATCATAGAAAACAATTGTAACAGAGGACAATATTTCACGGCAGACACTATTTAATCCTACAAATACACTTAACATTGTTCTCTATCATTTCAGATATTATTGATTTTTATCAATGGCAACCACAGTTGATAGATCCTCATTTAGGTATGTTAGTAATTGGCCAAATTTCAAAGATTTTGATCATATCTTCAACTTTTGTGGAAATTCTATATTTTTTAACCAGTTCCCCTGTATACTTTCCTAGANCCCCCTTGTGGTTCAATGGGTAGTGTGTTCACCACAATTGCAGTAGATCGTGGGTTCTATCAACAATCACATCAAACCAAAGACCAAAGACTTTCATACAATACAATACAAAAGATGTTACAAATGTATTGCTAATCACAGTGCCCAAGATTGAGCAGAATAATCACAATAAATTTAGTATAATGGTATTGTCTGCTTAACCGTTAAGACAGAAGCATCATTGAGTGGATGGCTTAGAGTCAGGATAATATTGGAGTGGAATGACATGTCTGTATGAGAGGACATTTGTTTTAATGATTTAACACTATGAAAATCTAACTCCCTGTGTCGGTCGAGTACAAAACAGATATCACCAATATATCATCAAAAGACCATGATATAACTGAAAAATTGCTCTCTTGACATTGAACATTAATCACTCACAAATTTAACAAAAACTGTAGCAAAAGATTAAACGAAAATGATTTTTTTAATGTTTTGACCAATATTTCTGTAATGATTAGATTTTAATAATTGGCCAAATTTCAAAGATTTTGATCATATCTTCAACTTTTGTGGAAATTCTATATTTTTTAACCAGTTCCCCTGTATACTTTCCTAGAGTGCAGCAGATAGTGTTTGGGCCCTAGTCAGGTCAAACCAGAGATTTGTTGCTTCTCCGCTCAGCATGCACCATTAAAGAATAAGTACAAAACTGGTTAGCCTGAAATCAAGATGATGTGTTCTAGTGGACTGACATGTCTATCTGTATAATGTGTTCTAGTGGACTGACATGTCTATCTGTATAATGTGTTCTAGTGGACTGACATGTCTATCTGCAGATTTTTGTTTCAGTGAGCTAGCACTATAAAAAAAACATTTAAAAATGGTGGTCTAGTACAAAGCTGGCATCACCATCTTCTCATCAAATGTAACATGCCATGATATAGCTGAAAAATTGCACATTTGATGTTAAACAACAATCACTCACTCATATTAATACAAGTACAACACAAATGTATTAAACTTGGCATCATGTGTAACTGATAATTATCTTGTTTTTCAGAGTCCTTGATGAATCAGATTATGTCTATAATTAAAAACCCCTCAACACCAAAGAAACTTTTTCATATCGTATTTAAATGTCTGTATCTTATAACAAAGGTTAGTTTGAATTATAGATATATCTTTAATGAGGATAAAAAAGGATGGATCTTTTCCAACCTGTGAAATAATATGAGCAGCAGAGTGCCCAAGTTGAAATGGGCCTTTTTTCAAGCAAAGGGATGACTTGGATGCTAAAAACAACAGTACAAACACAAAAGAAAGAACAAAAATCAAATGCTCAATCAACACAAAATCTCACATAGATGGAGAGTTTGAGGCATTTAAAAGGAGATTGATTGATTTAGTGTGTTTAATGCCACTTTCAGCAGTATTTCAGCTATATCATGACGACCAGTTTTAGTGGTGGAAAAAGGCGGAGAAAACCACCGACCATGGGCAAGCAACTGGTAAACTTTATCACTTGCGGCTGTGAGTCGAGTGTACCCTTTTTTGTAATTTACTAAACCGGGCACGAACCCACACCGTATTGTTGATAGGCTTGTATGAGTTGTTAGGTAATCCAATTACCTAACTCACTGAGCCACATGTACACAGGCCCTCTTTGAAAGGAGACATGATATTTAACATAAAAAAAAAACTCACAAAGTAAGGGTCCTGAAAAATGTTATGAAAATGGATCCAAAGTGTAATATTTAAAATTGTTGTCTTGCATAAGTATTTATTACTAAATCGTTATTTTAGCCTTTTCAATAAAAAGCACTGCAATGAGTTAACCATACTGTTCTGTTGACCCTTGTGTTGTAGTTAAAGTGACAGATAATGTTATTTCAAAGTGTTTTTGTTTTCGGTTGGGTTATAGTGTTCAACAATGTTTCAGTTATGTCGTGGCGGTCAGTTTTATTAATGGGGGAAACCGGAGGACCCAGAGAAAATCACCAACCTGTCGCAAGTCACTGACAAACTTTATCACATAATGTTGTACACCTCGCCCAGCTTGAGATTCGAACTCGCAACATCAGTAGTGATAGGCACCGATTGCATAGGTAGTAATAAATCCAACTACCATACGATTACGGCCACGACGGCCCAGATGTATTTGAGTATTTATGTTATCCAGGAGAAATTCAGTTGAAACATTCATGAAGTATTTATATTATTAGAATGTGCAAGTACTTACCTTTTCATTCATACATGTATTACATCATTAATATACAGTAAAACCTGCTTTAATGACCACCTCTATTAAGTTACAGTCAAACCTGCTTTAGTGACCACCTCTATTAAGTTACAGTCAAACCTGCTTTAGTGACCACCTCTATTAAGTTACAGTCAAACCTGCTTTAGTGAGCACCTCTATTAAGTTACAGTCAAACCTGCTTTAGTGACCACCTCTATTAAGTTACAGTCAAACCTGCTTTAGTGACCACCTGTATTAAGTTACAGTCAAACCTGCCTTAGTGACCACCTCTATTAAGTTACAGTCAAACCTGCTTTAGTGACCACCTCTATTAAGTTACAGTCAAACCTGCTTTAGTGACCACCTCTATTAAGTTACAGTCAATCCTGCCTTAGTGACCACCTCTTAAGTTACAGTCAAACCTGCTTTAGTGACCACCTCTATTAAGATACAGTCAAACCTGCATTAATGACCACCTCTATTAAGCAATAACTTGTATTATGTGACCTTAGTTTTATTTCCCTTCACAGTTCATGTTATGTCAATGAAACCTGTCTTATGTGACCATATTTCACTGTTCTCTTGGAAGATCACATAAGACAGGTTTGACTGTATTTATCTGCCATCAATATGGGAGACAAAATACAACATAAAAAGTACAATAGTAATTGGATACATGTAGTGTTCAACATTAATGTTTTTGATCTTTTCAATGATTAAACAAATATTTCACTGCAAAAAAAAGCAACAAAAGAAAATAACCCAAAATCACAAACACTTTCTTTTTAAAAGGCTAAAAGATGTCAGGTAAACCTTATAAATGATGGAGTAAGTTTACACATTCACAAATGACAAATAATTCTAGATAATATGTAATTGTTTGTAACGTCCAGTGCAATTGCAGAACAATATTGAATGTTTTTTGTTATTATATGAGTAGATGAGAGGGGCCAAGTACATGACAAGAATGTTCCCACATGAGGTATCAGATGTTGAACCAGTCATCACTTTACTAACAGAACAAGATCCTAAAGATTCAAAGGTATCTTATGAAAATAAAGTTTAATTTTGTTCTCAATGTAATGAATACTGAGATAGACTTGCATTAATGTAGGGTATATATATAATATCAAATAAACGTTAGAGAAAATTGAAGGGGCAATCAGGAATGGACAATCCAGAAACACAGACAATATTGGCACAAGACACAGGATGAAGACAAACACAACACAGAAAACACAAAGGTGAGCCACACTGACCCCACCAAAAAATGGGGTTCATCTAAGATGGCTGTGAAGGGTTAGCAACACTGACCCACCAAAAAATGGGGTTCATCTAAGATGGCTGTGAAGGGTTAGCAACACTGACCCACCAAAAACTGGGGTTGGCTGTGAAGGGTTAGCAACACTGACCCACCAAAAACTGGGGTTCATCCAAGATGGCTGTGAAGGGTTAGCAACACTGACCACACCAAAAACTGGGGTTCATCCAAGATGGCTGTGAAGGGTTAGCAACACTCACCACACCAAAAACTGGGGTTCATCCAAGATGGCTGTGAAGGGTTAGCAACACTGACCCACCAAAAACTGGGGTTCATCCAAGATGGCTGTGAAGGGTTAGCAACACTCACCACACCAAAAACTGGGATTCATCCAAGATGGCTGTGAAGGGTTAGCAACACTCACCACACCAAAAACTGGGGTTCGTCCAAGATGGCTGTGGAAGGTTAGCAGTTGCTCTTTCTTACAAGACTCCTGTCGTACTACTCGTAGTAATAGGACACGATCATGAAGTAACTGCATGATACATATCTAATTAATACACCACTAAGGTTGTGAGTTTGTCATCTATTATTAGATCTACTCAATATAACTTTATGTGATATAGTTTATTCAGGTCAAATACTTCTAGTTTCCCTACCAGTAAAACTAACTGCTACAATAATACTGTAATATTGTTGAAAGTATCATTAATCACCAATAACCTATGTATCAATACAAGTAAAAGATCAGATATCTGATGAATCAACATAATAGTTTTAAATAATCCAACCAAAATGTGTTGTGTATAATTGGGTGGTATATTGCCAGAAAGTTTTGTTTTACAACAAATGAGCTGACTTATAATTACAAAATGTACAACCAATAGTGTGAACATATAATTGTACCTTCTGATATTTGTTCCTTTGGATGAATTATTATAAACAACTCCATAATTTTTCTTCCTTGAGGAACAAATATTCTATGCTGTTTATTCCATCAAGAATAGATATTGTAATATTTGTTCCAGTTGTAACAAATGGTATGGTGGAAATTCTGTCTTGTCACAACAGCACTGTTGATTTCTAAAAAATTCTATAATTTTTTTTGCTTCCGTCTATATTATAACTGTGTAATATTAAAATTTGATGTTACTTTAGACTTGGGAGACAAGATATGAGTTGTTACTGTGGTTGTCTGTTGTCTGTATGATACCGTTTGATATGGTCAGACTAGACAGTAACGTTACAACACCAGAGGGACAGAAGAAAAAACCAACAATGGACAGAATATTAGATCTGGCAAAGGTAAGTTGTAGTACAGATTATCTCCCTTGGGGAAAAATTATGACATATTTTGGCAATTTGTTAAAAAAATGCCAATAGCTATAAAAAAAATATTAGAAATTTTGTGAACATAGCAAAAATGTAATATGAAAAATATTTCATGCAGGTTTTTCATAAATTTCCTAATTTCACATTAGACAGAACTATCAATGCTCTAAGCAGTGTTTGTGATATTCCCTGTAGGTTTTATAGCGAAACATTGAGTCACTGCCAAATATAGTCAAACATTGTTGTGATGAAATTGACAGGCCTCCTATTTTTGTTCAAATCAGCTGATTATTCATGTTATCAGGGGAAAATATAGCTACCTAACAACTACAATGTACTACTAAATTGGATGATAAAAAAAACAAGTAATATTTTGAATTGATCTGTGTGTATCAATGGGCTTATAAGGCTAGAGTTGACAGATATTCATTGTTCTTTTGTAGTTATATCTGACTGTTAATGATAAGTCTAGAGATGCTGCTGCCTATCAAGTTTCTAGATTTCTTACACGACCTGATGTACAAAGAGAAAAATTACCTCAGTTCTTAGATTGGAGTTTGAATATTCTTCATACAGCTGATAGTAAGTAGAAATGGCTAGACAACTGATAGTAAGTAGAAATGGCTAGACAACTGATAGTACGTAGAAATGGCTAGACAACTGATAGTAAGTTGAAATGGCTAGATAGCTGATAGTACGTAGAAATGTTTAGTTACTTGTAGAAAAAACTGCAACTGAAAAAAATACAGGTTTCCATTACTGGTAGAAATATTTGGTGATTGTTTTTTTTTTTTTTTTTTTTTAATTTGACGAACAAAAAATAAAAGCAGTTATAAAGGTTGAGATAGACATTATCACTAGTATCAAAACGAATCTGATAGGACGAGCAGTGGTACTAGTGATAACGTTTGTCAAGACCTTCAAAACTGATGTTATTGTTGATACTAACAATATCATTCTGTGAGATAAAAGGAAAGTTTATCTAATGTATTCTAATCAAATTAATTAGAAGGATGGTTTATGGTGTTTAATGCCACTTTCAACAATATTTCAGTTATATCGTAGTGGTCAGTTTTATTGGTGGAGGAAACCGGAGTACCCGGAGAAAACCACCGACCTGTCGCAAGTCACTGACAAATTTGATCACATAATGTTGTATCAGGTACACCTTGCAATGAGCGTGGTTCGAAATAACAACGTTAGTGGTGATAGGCACTGATTGTACAGGTAGTTTTAAATCCAACTACCATACGATCACAACTATGACAGTCCCAAGTAGAAGGAAGTTGTTATACATGTATATATATTGTGAAAATATATACAGTTGACTCTCATTGTCTCGAACTCGGTTGACTCGAATTTCCGTTTGAGTCGAATTTTTATCGAAGTCCCGAACTTCGTTGTGTATGAATATATGTAATTTGACTCCTGTTGAGTCGAATTCGGATGAGTCAAAATTTCGGTTGTCTCGAATAAAAGTTTTGGTCCCGAGATGTAGAAAGCCATATTATTTACATTCGTTAAGTAGAATTTACCTGTCAAAACATGTGTATAATTACCTTGGGATTAAAATCGGATCACAGGTGAAACATCCGGTCATTGTCTTTGACATTTTTACCTTAGGCTATTTCACATGTTTATTTCACAATTTGTCAAATTAATTAGTGGTAATATTTGAATTGGCTTCGTATTATGACACAAATTAGATGTGTACAATCAAGAATTATCGATTCATAACATTATAAGTGTGCTTGGGTCGGCATACATCAATGATTATGAAAAGTACACAACGGAAGCATTTTATCTATTGTCGGAAATTAATTTTGATTAAAGATATATAATTTCTCAATTTTGAGAGATTTGAAAAAAATGTTACTCTTAATCAACAGTTGTAATAAAAGGGGAAATTTTATTGATTCATAGAAACACACAATTTATTGTAAATATTGCACAAAGAAAAATACGTCATGATGGGTGAAGTTTAATGACAATGCATCAGCTGAAAAACATAATAATACACACAAAAAAGATGTCTAGAAGTTATCAGGTGTTCCACAAGATTCAAAGAATTTAACAGAGAGAAAAAACAGCAACAAAAACATCGAATAAGTTTTAAATCGTTCCGAGAATCGGGACATGCGATGCTCTTCAAAATTTCCATCGAGTTGTCTCCCTTTCGTCATTAAACAAACTACACTTCCGGTTTTCGTAGCTCCTCTTGAGTCGAACTACGGTTGACTCAAATTTTTTCCATGGTCCCATCGAATTCGAGATAACGAGAGTCAACTGTAATGACAAAACTTTACCATTAGTAAAATATTTGTGAAGAGTTTTATAATACAAATATATTACCCATATTATATTTAAGAGGGTAAAATATGTCTAAATATAGCTGCAAATGCTGTTACTACGAACATACAGACCAAGAAGAAAAAACTTGTCACAGTTTAAGATGATGAAGTTCATTGCTTATAAATGTAATGTCACAGAAATAATTTTGTTTAATTATATTTCAGTTGAGACATTGATTGGTGTTGACAATGCCAGTGGTATACTGAGGGTTCTGTCATTGTTGTTTAAACATGGTAACAGAGAGAATTTGGTTCAATATGGTAATTTAGTGAAAATTATTATTTTTTCTCTAATTTTGCAAACTTATTGCATAAAAGGTGTGACTTGAATGATCTTGTGTTAATCTGATTGGCCACTACTATGAGAGATGTGTACATGTATATTGATAAATTGTGGGGTGAACATTTTCTTTTCAAGTTTTGGCCCATTTTCATTTTTATAATTTTTATAATTTTTTGATGACCATTATTCTAGTAGTATATATATATATATATATACAACAGTTTAAATCTGCTTACTTTCTAATTGAGCATGTATGGTTGTTTCTACATAGAGATTTGTAACTTCAAATTTGTGTAGATTGAATTAGTTTTTACATATATATCTATGGCCCTGTGAAACCTACCTATAAAGTGTTTGGTTTGAGGATGGGGATGAGGTGAATATTTATAATATATCTACAATCAGGGGTGGTTTGAGGATGGGGATGAGGTGAATATTTATAATATATCTACAATCGGGGGTGGTTTGAGGATGGGGATGAGGTGTATATTTATAATACAGTACAGGTAGAGTCATATTTCTATAAATGTCCCAATCCAAAGTCCGACAGTAACCCCAGGTACAATAAACAAGATCATAAATTGATTGACCTGATTGATCTCCTGATTCAAATGATAACAAGGTGATAAAACCTGGTTCGATGCTTCCACACTTCACTGCACGTGCAAGGCAATTTGTTTACCTGTGTGTGTAATTTTATAAAAAATAAATCGATGTTCAGTTAGGTGAAGCTATTATGTACATTGTATATACATACATGTTATGTATAAACGATAAATGGACAATGTTTTCTTTCTATTTCAGGAACAGGAGACGATTCAATATTTCCTTCCAATATATATTTTTTTCATTTAACTTTCCGGCGTTACTGTTTTTGTTCATCTTGTACATGTACTTTTGTATGTGTCCGTCCCGTATAGTGTGCATTTTGTTGAGTGATTATCTAGAAGTTTTATCTTTCGTACATGTTGTTTTAATGGACATAATATTTATTAATCAGAACAAATTTTATATACATTCTTGTAAAATAAAAGCAGACAGTTGTAAATAAATAGGCCTATTCCCGTTGTTTTTTTGTTTTATTTTGTTTTTTTATAAATATTTTCCATTTCTCCATTTGTACGATACAATCTTTTTACAACTAGATATT
>MJUT01017464.1:315821-327483 GCA_002080005.1 Gigantidas platifrons | reverse complement strand
AGTTACATTTCAACATGTTGGTAGGTCTATCTTTAGAGATCATAATTAAAGTCATAATGAGACCGGAAGTAGACATGTGGTATGAAGAAATAGAATCGTTTTTTATTATGATAAATTCTCTTTTATTTATTTGTATTTCCTTTAAAAAACATAGTAAATATAATCTTCTAACGAAAACCCATGATTTCACTGAATTGAAGTAGAATAATCATTTATTATTTACATTTTATTCATCAAATGAACTCTCCGTTCTCGTGCTATTTTCTCGATCTCGGGATTTCATTCCCGGGATTACGTTCCAAGATGTTTAATGTTTTGAGGAAAGAAATACAAATGTGTTTTTTTTTAATTCTGAGAGGAATCCCAGACAGTACCTGAATTTTTTTTTTAAATAGGCGATATAAAAACGTAATTTCACCTGTACATCTGATCTGACTAGTTTTACCTGTAAAACGACACACTTGATTACAAGATACCTACTGGTGTTTTATTGCCCCCAATAAATAGGTGTTCTGATTAGATAATTGAATTCAGACAGGTGTCGGACAAGTCGGATATACTGTCAGATTGGGACATTTATAGAAATATGACTCTACCTGTACTGTATATCTACAATCGGGGGTATTATGTTAACAAATTAAATTTTTTAATTATATTTGAGTTATTCAGGGTACATTTTACTACTACAAGTAGCAAATCATATTGTATTGTTGTTGACATGTATATAATTTGTTGTAAATTATGGGGGAATTATTGTTTTTTAAAGTCAAGTGAGCAATATTTCAGATGTTTTATGACGAGAACAAGTTACATTTCAATGACAATGATGGTGTTCTCTCTGTAGAAGACCAACGTGCTTAGATGGATTTTTTTTACTGCTAGCTCATGGAAACAACAGTCTGCATGTGGACATGTCTCTTCACTCAGGCACATTATCCTGATTCTGAGCCAATCTTTGCTCATACTTGTTAATTCTGTGTGCTTTGTGGAGAAGCAACAAATACCAATTTGATTGACCTTGGTTTGACCTGATTGGGGTCATGAACCCACGATATACCACACTCCTGTTGAACATGTTAACCATTATACTACAGATTCAGTTAGTATGTAAAATGTAGAGTGCAGTATTTGACATAAAACACATAAACCTTTTTCATTCTAAAAATAAATAAATAATTTTAGTGCCAACTGTTATGAAGGAAATAGAAGAATTAAAGAAGAAAGGAGAAATAAACAATGCTGTTTTTAGGAAATCTGTGATTAAAGTTATACAGAGACTAGGGTTGACATTACTAAAACAGAGGGTGGCTTCATGGAGGTAAGGAAGAGAGAAACAATGCTGTATTTAGGAAATCTTTGATTAAAGTTATACAGAGGCTAGGGTTGACATTCCTAAAACAGAGGGTGGCTTCATGGAGGTAAGGAAGAGAGAAACAATGCTGTTTTTAGGAAATCTTTGATTAAAGTTATACAGAGGCTAGGGTTGACATTACTAAAACAGTGACTGACTTCTTGGAGGTAGTAATATATTATTTTATACTTGATCCCTTCCTATCTAAGGTAACATTCCACATAAGGTAGTTTGAAGCTTTAAATTGCACATAAACTCAGCACATATTATTTATTTATCATTTTGCTACCCATTAATGTACTTAGATTTATATTAGTGGTGTTCTGATCATCAATTATGATCGAAAATTGGACGATTATATGAATTTCAACGACAATCGATTATAATTTTTTTAAATTGATCATTTCGAACTTTTCTGGAAATACAGTTTGTCTGAATCTGTTTTGTATTTAGAATGTAAATCTTCCAAACATTTGTAAGAGATAGTAAATTATCCTTTTCAAAGCGTAAAACTGACATAGACTCATAAAGTTCATGGAGGCTACAACAAGGGAAACCTCCTAGTCAGACTCCAAAACTTTATGACCGCCCAGGAGCTAAAAAAGCTTTGTGTGGAAATATTTTGGATTCATTAAAGCAAAAGATGGACCTGCAACTAAAACCAACCTTGATATTACAAAGGATATATATAAATTATGTCGGAAGTCATACGTTATCAAAGAAGAGCACTCCTTCAACATAATTATATGTTTTATACTTGAATAATCATCATTTATGGTAATAACAAAACAACAAATGTCAGTTAACTTCTTTAACAAACAACACATTACGATTATAACCAAAATTGAATCGATGACAAGTATCCGATTATTCCGATTAATCGATTACCTTTTTCTAGCCAATTCCCAACACTAATTTATATACAGAAAAGTAAAAACGTCTGTCATTGAACACCAGAAAAACCATAACAACAGCTCTCATACAATGTCATTGTGATTATTCCTGCTCCTCTTGGATTTATAATATCAGTTATACTTTAAAACACAATGCACCCAAGCACTTCTATCTGTACTTGGTAGTCTCTCATATCATCATATACGGGCCGTCGTGACCGTGATTGTATGGTAGTTGGATTTACAACTACCTATATGCAATCAGTGCCTAACACCACTGATGTTGTGAGTACAAGATTATGTGATAAAGTCTGTCAGTGACTTACGGCAGGTCGGTGGTTATTGCTGAACTTCCAGCGACCAGTGTTTTAGCTACATTCAGGAGGAGACAAATTTCAGGGAAGCAGGAAATATGAAGAAAAAAACATTCTCTTTTGAAATGGAATTTATGGTTGGCAGGACTGAAATCTAGCTGTTATTTTGCTGTTGGCTCAGTTTTAATAATTTTTTGTCAATCATTATCAGGTACTCCAGAGGAAACAGATCATTGGCTGATAATATGGCTTCCTCACTAGATAAGAACAACTCACAACAGATAGTAACCATGGTGACAGGTGATGAAGATGAAGAATATGATATTCCTGATGAAATAGAGGATATTTTAGGTATTTTAGTATTGTTTCTTTATATACATGTGCATGAAATTATGTCTCCCTGCCCCCTCCCCATTCCTGGAGAGACGTATTGTTTTTATTTGTCTGTCTGTCTATGCATCACAAAAGTTTGTACACACAAGACTTTTCATGCTTGCTTATTACCATATGAAGATTTGTATGGCAGTTTGATCAAACCATTTGTTAAGGAGTTATTGTTTGTTATCACTTAGAATATTTTATTAAACAAATTTATGTATCTACCAGGGCTTTCAATAATTTTCAAGTGTACCAGTACTTCTCTATTTCCAGGCAGTACTTTTTATTAATATTTGAACAATTTTCATGAATATCTTATACAACACTCTTTAAAATCAGGCAGTACCAAAGACCATTTTAGGCAGGTAAAAGTACCTGGTACTGCCCCTTATTGAAAGACCTGATGTACACATCCTCCTCCTTCTCAAAAGATGAAAGAAATTTGTTTTTATGTCAAAAATAACCTTTAATTATAATTATGTTTTTTGCAAAGAAAAACTTGCAATTCTACATTGTAAAAAGAAAAATAATTGATTTAGCTATTGCCATGTTTATAATAATAAATCTGATCATATCACATCTCTCATTTGCTCCCCCTTGACTGCAGCGTGGGAGATCTGAGGAAATCCCATTACGGTTCACATGTAGGTGACCTCATGTAATCGTGTAATGAAAATGATGATTAGGAGACTATGAAAACATTAAATTAAAGTATAAAATTAAACTGATTTGTTTTCTACGAGCAATCTGATTGGTCAGTAAAGGTTATAACCTGTGTTTATCATATCATTAAATATTCATGATATAGGCTCACTTGCATGTGACCCTTAATGCGGGTTTCGTCAGATCTCCCATGCTGCGACATGTCGGCAAAAAAACGGGAGCAAGTGAGAGATGTGATTTTAATCTGATGGATCATAAATGTGGCCATTGCTAAATGAAATGGTTGAGATGAGTTTTGTAGCGCTAGGCCAAAATTTTGTAATCACGCCACTGGATTTTGTTTTAATAGCTCCAAGGTTGAACTTCAAAACTTTTACATTAAATCAATTTCTCTACATATGTAGTCTAAATTGACTGAAATATTGTTGAAAATGGCATTAAGCATTTCTAATGTTTATTTCCTTGCTCTTCTTTCAGGATATCTACTACATGGATTACGAGATAAAGACACTATAGTCAGATGGTCTGCAGCTAAAGGGTAAATACTTGTGCGTCATTGTCACAGAAATGTTAATCTGAAACTCCTCTTTGCTAACTTGATGGAATTTAAACATAACCACATTCCTCCTCAATGACTTGATAATATACACCTCTTAATGTAGTTTGCTTGAAAATGATTATATACAAATATATCCTGTTAGTGAGGGTTATTTGCGAAAAATACCGGTTGAGAGGAGAGGCAAATATCCCGAGCAGCGAGGGACATTTGACTGTCCTCGAAACCGGTATTTTTCGCAAATAACCCTCACTAACAGGATATATTTGTTTAATTCCGCCGAATATTTAACAGCAGGTAAAACAGTGGCATGCAAGCAGGTTCAGAACTTCAGACCACCTCTATCATTTGATTTTCAACTGAGACTTAAAATCAATCTACGAAAACAGGAAAAATCTTTTCAAGGAAGTGACTAGTGTATAAATTTTGGAACAAATTCAAATATAAAATAAATCACGGTTTTGCTTTAACATACAACACGCTAAAAAAAATAATGCAAATGAATTTGAAATATATACATTTCAACGATTTCAAACATAACGGCTGACACTGTCGTCATTTTCTTTACTTTAGCGTTGGTTGAAAGAAGAAACCCGAGTAATTCGAATAACATCCGTGACGTCATAAACTATTTAAAGAAGGGATTTCGTCTCGAGCGGGATATTTTCCTATAGTACCGGGATATTTTTAGGCAAATATCCCGGCAATGGTGGAAAAGCTGAAAAAACGAAGAATTGGTAAAAAATACCCCTTTCATCAATCAATCAGAAGACAGTATTCTGATATAAGGTGGAATTATATATATTTATAGGTTTGTGCATACTAATCCAAGTTAAGGCCAATTTTTTACAGGTTCTTTTATACATCAGCATAGAATATGCAGCACACATCCTTCGCAGAAGATCCACAATTATTATTTAGAGAGTATATGCTGTATCGTATTGGAACAATAAGATATAAGTAAAATTTGGGTCCTTTCTTTCTAACTTTAAGATTAATTTATTGCAGATAACTAGAAAAATGAGCTACTTCTTATAGCATTGGTCTCTTTGTCCCCAACAAAAAGTGGAAGGTATGAATTTCAATGTGGATTCCTCATGTAAGACTGAAGACTAATTACTGTAGTCCCCCTCTTATAAGACAAGTCTTCTGATATGATAAAGTGGCCTCATAATTGCCTCTCTAGAGTGGGATATGTTAGTAGTGTTTTAGTCTCTAAGTTTCCCTGAACTCTGACTTGATAAGAGGGTGATCTTTGGTAGGAGTGGCCTTATATGAAGGGGAATACTGCACTATGCTTAGCAATGCATTATTAACCTGTATCTTTACAGGATAGGAAGAATAACTGGCAGATTGCCAAAGGAGTTGGCCGATGAAGTGGTTGGATCCGTACTAGAATTATTTACAATGCAAGAAACAGATGCAGCCTGGCATGGAGGTAATAGTAGTTAGTTTGTGGTTCCATTTTGTTTCATCTTACCAAAAGAGGTTGTCATGGCTGCAGTGGAATGGTAGTTGAATTTGTATCAACCTATGCAATCAGCACTTATCTCCCCTTAAGTTGATTGCCTTGGTCTTGGTTTTATGGTGCTTAACTCCACTTCCAACAATATTTCAGTTATATCGTGGCGGTCAGTTTTATTGGTGGAGGAAACCAGAGGATGCGGAGAAAATCACTGACCTGTCGCAAGTCACTGACAAACATTATCAGATAATGTTGTATAACATGTATAATAGCTTGTAAAATAAACCAAAGCTTCTATATGTGAGTGACAAGATTTTTCCTGATATCTTTTCAGGATGTTTATCTCTGGCAGAATTAGGTAGAAGAGGATTACTGTTACCACAAAGGTTACCTGATGGTAAGTCTAACGAAATTACAAGGATTGATTGATTTATTGTGTTTAACGCCACTTTCAGCAATATTTCAGCTATATCATGGCGACCAGTATTAGTGGTGGAGGAAGCCAGAGTACCCGTAGAGAACCACCGACCAAGGGCAAGCAACTGGTAAACTTTATCACTTGCAGCTGCGAGTCGAGTGCACCCTTTTTTGTAATTTACAAAGCCGGGCACGAACCCACGCCGTATTGGTGATAGGCTTGTATGAGTTGTTAGGTAATCCAACTACCTAACTCTTTGAGCCACCCGAGACCTGAAATTACAAGGAGTGTTGCCTGATGCCTGATGGTAAGTCTTACAAAATTACAAGGTGTCTCCCTTAGAACATAGTTGTCCTCTATTTGCCTAAGGATATTCTATTAATGTTATACTTGATATGAGTATAGAAATAGAAAAAAAATGTTTGCCAAAAGTATACCCTTGCTCGTTTTAAAAATTGAGATAAATATAGAATAACTGCAGTTTGAAGGTTGAGACAGACATTATTGGTAGTATAACAGTGAGTCTGATAGGACGAGCTGTGATAATATATATCAAGACCTTCAAAACTTACTTCATTGTTTTCATTACTTACATCATAATGTGTTTGACATCAGGTTGAATGATTATTTTTCAGCATAAGAGCCAGTCTGTTTATACTGAAAATATTCCTTGATAACATCAAAAGATTAATAAATAAATTACAGATAAATATATATTATCATTGATTGGCTTTGTGAGAATGGATTTCTCATAGCAATATCACATTGAAGGCAAAGCATGAGATATATGAGATGAGAAATCCACAGCTATTTATTGAACTATTGTCCTACCTTCCAATATATATTTTTTAATGTAAAACCCAACATTTATGTGAAATTATAATTACAAATATACAGAATTTTATTTCCCAACTAAATTAATGTATTCAGTGAAATAATTTAAGCACTGAAATTTTGAAAATATGCAGGAAAATTTATTTAATACACTCAAGCATTGCTCCCTCAATCCATGAAAATTGGTGTCCACAAATAAAAAAAAGTGAAAAACAAAACATACCACACGGTCAGAACATTTTCAATATACAATAGAGAAATAGAAGAAAGAGGCAAATTGAAACCCTAACACAGAAATACATGACCACTCACTTTCCTGGCTTGGTAGTTCAATAAAAAGTGGCAGGGTTAAACTAGTTTATGGCACCATTATAAGTAATGCTTGTTGTTTTAATTGTAGTTGTTCCAGTAATATTACAATCTTTAGCCTATGATAAGAAGAAAGGAAGTTTCTCTGTAGGAGCACATGTTAGGGATGCTGCATGTTATGTGTGCTGGGCATTCGCCAGAGCTTACAACCCAGAGGAGTTGTCTTCCTATGTCAACGACGTGGCTTGGTAAAAATATATCTGGAATCTTGAATATATTTTTGTTTCGATTACATTGTTTTTTATTGATTGAATGGTTACCATGGATATTTATATGCTCACAAATTTTTTCTGTTGTATTGTGTTATCATATTTCCATTTTCCATTTCTAGACATGATGGGTTTTTTTCCACAAAAACTCGGGATAACAACGACCAACTCTAACAAACTTGTTCAATAGGTGCTGGTGCAAGTAGTTTATTTTACATACAAGAAGTGTGTACATTCTCCATACACAAGTCACTCATTTACATCACACCCTAAAGCCGAGATGTCTATTTGATTCGTCCAGCACAACAAGTTGAAAGCCCTTTTGGGATGAGTTGTATTCCCACAGAGTAGTAACTTGGTCCTATTTTCTAAACCCTTTTGGGATGGGTTGTATTCCCACAGAGTAGTAACTTGGCCCTATTTTCTAAACCCTTTTGGGATGAGTTGTATTCCCACAGAGTAGTAACTTGGTCCTATTTTCTAAACCCTTTTGGGATGAGTTGTATTCCCACAGAGTAGTACCTTGGTCCTATTTTTATACCATAGCATTCCTAAGGAGGTCTAGTTTTGATTTTTATTTTTCAATCCATATGTATGTACACTATATTTCATTTCTTTGTAAATAACATCGGTCTTTGTATTTCTCTGTTGTTGTTATTTTCAGTGCTTTGGTAATAACTTCCATCTTTGACAGAGAAGTGAATGTTAGAAGAGCAGCAGCTGCAGCATTCCAAGAAAATGTGGGACGTCAGGTAACAAAGTTTCATCTTTAACTCCTGTCATTTTTTTATTTTTTTTTTAAAGTAAAATATTTGATGATGATGATGTAGGTGTAAATTTAAAAGATTATTATTTTGAAATAAGGAAGACCTCTTTTAGAATATAGACATGAATTTGAAATAAATAATAAATACCTTCGTGATGTATTAAAATTAGTCTATGAAGTCATAAGCTCACTTGGACAAATGCTTTTTGACCTTATGCTAACAATTTTGGCTTTTAACATCCTCAGAGCTGAGATGTTTTATACCAAATTTGGATGGAAAAACGTTTTTGTTGTGGGATTATTCAAGCACTTAAATGAATGCGTAAGAGATTTCATTTTAGATGGCAATTATGAAGAATTTTGCATATCTTCTCAAACTTTTTTGCAAATCATTACTTGATATTTCAGGGTGCATTTCCACACGGTATAGACATTGTGACTGAAGCGGATTATTTTAAAGTCGGAAACAGAGAAAATTGTTACTTAGAATTGAGTGTATTTGTGGCTCAGTTTCCAGAATATACACAGTCTATGATTGATCATTTAGTAGATGTCAAGATAAACCACTGGGATAGGTATGTCAGTTACCGTATTTGGTAGTCACTAGTGTGGATGGTTGTATAACAGGCACCACTTGTTCTATCTCCATCTAGCAATTGGAGTGAGAGGAGATGGATATAACAAAGGGGTCTATCAGTTTGTCTTTCAGTCAATCACAGTTACTATTTTATCTAATATTTTCTCAATAATTATCATATTTTTTTTTTTGTGAAAAGAATTTCCAGGGTAAGACATTGATTCGTTTCAACTTTAGAGAAATATCACAAAATGTTCTAGCTGCACATAGGAGCTCTGTATCTGTCAGATTTGGTCATTGAAAATGTGTACAACATATATATATAACATTTAGACATTGGTTAAATAGTCTTAAAAAAAGTTACTTGTCCAATGCCATTTTTAACTTGTCCAAAATAATATAATAATATAGAAATTAAAGATTTCAAATGCTGTATTTATTTTATTTTTTTATGCCTCTCTGATTGAAGAGAAAGAAAGTACAAAAAAAATGTATTAGACATTTTGTATGCATTTGCAGTGTGTTTACAATATCATTATTTAGGAACATGTATGGAACCAGTATTAATTGTTCTTACATAACATCTACTGTCAGATAGTCTTATCACACAGCTACAAATATTTGTTACAATACATGAAAAAAAGCTAAATCTATATGAATGTATCAGCAATGATTTTTAAATTTGATTCAGAATGAATGATTATATCACTTAAAGCGAGTGAGCAACAGAAGCTACTTGTTGTATACTTATTTGAGCTGGCACTTTGGCAAACAGACAAATGTTATAGTTGAGGCATGTAGACACTAACCATAAAAAAAAATCCTAGTAGGGAATTAAATAGATGTTTTTCATTTGTAGTGAAATAAAAGATTTGTCTGCAAAAGGACTTCATAATTTAACAAGATGCAGCCCTGATTATATAGCTAAAGAAGGTAAATATATTTTATATAGTTCACATCAGCCAAGATCTAGTATATAATTGATTTGTATTACTATGTGGATATAACACCACTTTCAAATATATTTTACGTGTAGTTATATTGTAGCAGTTGAATGATGGTATGGGATGTGATACTTTTTAATGACAGCAAATTTTTGCTGTTTTATAGCTCAGTTTCCTCTACTAATAAAACTGACCACCATTATATAAAACAAGTATTAAAAGTGGCATTAAACACCAATCAATCAATCACAAATTATAGAATGACATGTAGGAAATGATAAGTACGTCTTTTCCTGTCAAGCCTCTATTCATAGACAGATATGAAAGTCCTAGTTCAATTCTTTTGCAAATAGGGACAATAATATAATGAATGTTCAATATTCTTGCTATTTATCCGAAGTTTTGGAACATTTTGTGAATGAGGAATGTTTTTAAGTGTAGGGAGACCCAAAATGTGATTTTTTTTTATAAACTTATCCTTGATAAAAAGCCTGATGCAAACGAGGACAACTAGCAAAGAAATAAGAAAATTGATAAGAGTCATACAAAATTGCACTGATATTTCTTTCAATTGAGAAAAAAGCTAAATTAAGACTTCTACTTCAATTTGCATATGAAAAATTGAAATATCATAATTTATTTAAAGTAAATTTGTTACTGTATTGCAGCTTGCTTATGATTTTCGTTTTCATGTTATTGTTTTTTTTTGTAGTGATGCCAAAACTGTTGCCAATGACAACAGGAGAAGATTTATATATGAGATATGGTGCAATTATAGCAATGGCAGAAATCACCCATATGCTGGCTGAAATCTCTACAAATGAAGGGAAGTAAGTGCTTTTAATGAAAAATATTTGTGAATTATCTCCCTTACAAATGTTGATGACATTAGTTATTATACCCCCTGCAACGAAGTTGTAGGGGGGTATACTGGTTTCACCATGTCCGTCAGTCTGTCCGTCCATCTGTAGACAAATCCTATGTCGTACGATAACTTGAGTTGTGTTTCTTAGAATCTTTTAAAAATTTATCAGCTGTTTACTGGTGAAGAGAGGAGGATCCCTTTCATTTTTGACGATTTTCACTTTTGCCATTCCAGAGTTATTGGACTTGATATGACAGAAAATAGGCTTTTTACCCTATGTCGTATGATAACTTGAGTAGTGTTTCTCAGAATGTTTTGAAATTTTATCAGCAGCCGACCAGTGAAGAGAGGAGGTTCCCTTTCATCTTTCATTTTTGACGATTTTCACTTTTGCCGTTCCAGAGTTATTACACTATATGACGGAAAGTAGGGTATTTTACCCTATATGTCGTACAACTTGAGTAAGTGTTTCTCAAAATCTTTAAAAATTTTATTAGTGACTTAATTGTGAAGAGAGGGAGATCCCTTCGGAAACTGCAGGGATGCCAAGAACCACGATTTTGGCGGAGTTTCTCTGATTTTCAGACCCTTAATCCAACCTCCGATATAATAAACGTGTACTCCGACGTTTTCAAAATCCAGATTTTTTTCGTGTCCGGTACTGTAATACGACTTTCAATTATTGTTTATCTTGGCTGGGTAATAGAGGAGGGTCCCTTTCATTTTTGGTCAGAACAATCAGTAATGTTTTGGTTATGGAAATAGGTTGGACAGATGTGGGGAGCTGGGGGTATGTCTTAGTGAGCTGTGCTCACAGTAATACTAGTTGTATTAATTAAAGTCATTTGCAAACATAAAAACTCTCACCATTTATTAAATATAAAGTATTTAAATTCGGTTGTTTCGAATCATGTCAATTCCAACCACGTTCCGTCTTTTTTGTGTCTTGACGTCTGAACAAATTGGCAGGCGACTTCCGGTGTTTACGCTATTACTGTGACAACGTCAGCATATCATAGTCGTAGATGCGGTAGATTATAAGTAAATGTAATATGGAGAC
>MJUT01017464.1:272424-282482 GCA_002080005.1 Gigantidas platifrons | reverse complement strand
TTAATGTTACCTCAATGATGTAATATGCCATCATGCAGGAATTTTAGCATAAATAAAGATATCAAGGTTATATTCATATCTAGGGAGGGGTTATATTGACAATAAATCCTGCAGCAGATACAATAGAATTCTTAATTAATACACACCATTGATTAAAATGTAATAAAACATCGTTACTTAAAAGAAAATAAGATAAAACAGTGGTCTCAAGGGTTACATGTTTAATATCTCTTTCATGTTGATATTATTTTGATGAAGCTAAATGTTCTAATTGCTCCCAACTAGCACAATGCATTTCCTTTTCATTGTTACTTCAATCATTAAAGTGCACATAAACAAGAACACGTGTCTACTTTTTATATATCAGAAAGAAAATCATGTCACGGACAAAGCATAAAAATGCATGTTCTAATAATCTAGTTTTGTCTTAAACATAGTATGGTTTCTCAAAAATGGAAATAGAAATGAAGCATACAAATGATGTGTTCGATTCCTACCTCCGAGAGGTGCACTCGATGCATTTTCATGAGATGGAGTTTGTTAATCTCTAAAATAGGGTCCGTGGTTTTCTGCGAATACTCCAGTTTCTTCCAACAAATAAAACTCAACTCCGACGTATGACTGAGGTATGTCCAAGTTGACATAAAACTGTCGTGCACCATATAATTTACCCTTCAAAATAGATTTGAAAATTTTTATGAAATACTCTTCAATATTCAATTTGAAAAATAAAGTATAAACTGTATGGTTATGGTTATGGTGTATAATGCCACTTTCAACAATATTTCAGTCAGGTGGTGCTTAACTTTTGACTTGTTTCAATAATATCTTTTCTAATAATGAACTTATTTCAAATCGGTTTGCTGTTTTCGTTACCTGTACACACATACTTACTTACCTGTGAAACAGGTTAATGATCAATTTTTATTTATGTGTATATGAGAGGGTGTGTAAAGTGGCACTTGTACTTTTCAACATTTGTGTTTGCGAACGAAAGCTGATTTGTTTTGTGTAGAGTTTTAAGTTTCATTTTCTATTGGTTTGGTATGGTGTGGCGAAAATTAACCATACCAGAAAGGTGGCAAGCTGTTGGCATGCATAACGGTGATTTTAGCCATAGAAGGGTGACAGACCACTTCAGGGTTAACCATTCCATCATTGTACGACTGATGGAGCGTTTTCGTCAAACGGGGAATGTTACTGACCGTCCACGTGTAGGTAGACCTCGCAAAACGATGCCGAGAGAGGACCAGCTCATATCCAGACGGGCGTGGCAACGGTCGTTCAGTACAGATGGTGCACTTCGTGGTAATTTAGCATTTGGAGGCCACATTAGCACATGCACTGTAATCAGACACCTCCACCATCAGGGAATGCGAGCGCGATGACCCATAAAACGTCTACAGTTGACATTACGTCATCGCCATGCTCGATTTGACTGGTCACATGTTCATTTGGGGTGGACTATTCGCACATGGAGACGGGTCCACTGGTCTGATGAAAGTCGTTTTTTGTTACGCCCTACTGGCGGTCGTGCAAGGGTTTGGCGCCAACGAAACACTTCATTTCAGGACAACCACATTTTGGGCACAACTGCTATTGGGGGTTGGGGTGTAACTGTCTGGGGTTGTTTTTCCTTTGACTGTAAGTTGGACTTGTACGTTCTTGATGGTAATCTGACAGGCCAAAAATACCATGACAATGTGCTCGCTCCACGAATAGTCCCCCATTTCAACAATCATGCGTTGGCTGACAGGCCAATGTTCATGGACGACAACGCTAGGCCACATAGAGCCCGAATTGCACACCAATTTTAACAGCAAGAGGCTGTTCAGACAATTCCATGGCCTGCGATGTCGCCAGACATGAACCCTATAGAGCATGTATGGGACTTTATTGGCCGAAAAATTAACCAATGCTATCCAAAATGTCAAAATATTGACGAATTAAGAACTGCTATCTTAAAGGAGTGGCAACAGTTCCCCCAAGAACGGCTTAGGCGTCTTGTGCGAAGCATGACGAGGCGTGTTACAGAACTTCACAATAAACACGGTGGATATACTCGTTATTGATTTTTATGCCTTACACATACGCACAATAAATGCATTAAAAAGTTCTTAAAATCTTAAGACTGCATTTTAATGCAATGTTAAAAACTTCCATCAAAGACAAACTGGTTTTACGTTTATCCAGCACCTGTTTTGAACCCCATTTTTGCCATGTCTTTCAGGATGATCAATACTTCATAGATTGGTAATTTTTGAGCCCTTGGTGTAGTCTTTTAAGAAGTGTAAGAAAAATGGTGATATCTATTTTATTGTTTTAACAGTATTGATGTAAAAAAATATATCGATAAAAATATAGGGTGGTGCTTAACTTTTGTCGGAGTGTATATTATATTATCACATATTTTGTTGCAATACGTTCGTTTTTACATGTCCAATAATAGCTTGAAGTCAATTTTAGTTATTTGTACTCAGGGCAAATATCCATATTTGCCTTCAAATATCCGTAATTGCCCTCAAATATCCGTATTTGCCCTCATATATCTATATTTGCCCCCGAATTCAACTTCTGGTATCTGCACAGTGGTCTCAATGATGATATGTCAAAGTTCAAGGAACGATGGTGCATAAAGATATGCATAAAATCAAATTAACACATTTCAAAATATTGGAATAAAGTTTTAATAACTTGAAACGGAATAATTATCTCAAATATATACGTTATGTTGAATAGGAATTTCCATTCAAATGTCAACGTCTTGTGTAGATTTTATAAACACTTTTTAACGTCATTGTACAGATCAACCCCCATATAGAATTTACTGACCCCGTATATATCGTATTAGGTCACTTACACACTAACTAATAATGTAAACCATGATTAAAAGGGTGAAAGTCTGATTACTTTATATTGGACTATGTGAACATAATATTTAACTCATCAAAGAGTTTTTGTTTTACCTCTAACTTTAAGTTCATGACCGTTATTGTTTTTTTTCAAATTTTTTATTTGACATTCCTTCTTTCCACCTTAAAAATGACAATTGTTAGTTTTTTACCAGATATGTGGTTATATATATATGTTATTGTGTATGTGAATTTTTAGATCAAAGCAAAGCAAGGTGAATTGAAGATGGATACAAAAGACAGTTAACAGAAAGATAATGTAATACTAGTAAGCTTATTATATCATTCTGTCTTATTAGACCCCGACACTTTGTGGCGGATGCCCTATAGTGATCAGTCTGTCCGTCCATGCGTCCGTAACAAATCGTTTCTGGGCTGTAACTTTTTTGTCGTTCAAGACAGGCTTTGCATATTTCGCATGTAGGTAGACCACTTCCAGACGATGTGTCGCGTGCCATTGTTGGTGACCTTTGACCTTGAACTTTGACCTCAAGGTCAAACTGGTCTGGGCGTCCATAACAAATCGTGTCCGGGCTGTAACTTTTTTGTCGTTCTAGACAGGCTTTTCATATTTGGCATGTAGGTAGACCACCTCCAGACGATGTGTCGCATACCATTGTTGGTGACCTTTGACCTAGAATTTTGACCTCAAGATCAAATCGGTCCATACGTCCGTAACTAATCGTGTCTGGTCTGTAAATTTTTTGTCGTTCAAGATAGGCTTTTCATTTTTGGAATGTAGGTAAACCACCTCTAGATGATGTGTCACGTACCATTGTTGGTGACCTTTGACGTTAAATTTTGACCTCAAGGTCAAATCTGTCCATGCGTCCGTAACTAATCGTGTCCGGTCTGTAACATTTTTGTCGTTCAAGATAAGCTTTACATATTTGGCATGTAGGTAAACCACCTCCAGACGATGTGTCGCGTACCATTGTTGGTGATTTTTGACCTCAAATCGGTCCCTGTGTCCGTAACAAATCGTGTCCGGGCTGTAACTTTTTTTTCGTTCAAGATAGGCTTTTCATATTTGGTATGTAAGTAGACCACCTCCAGACGATGTCGCGTACCATTGTTGGTGACCTTTGACCTCAAGGTCAAATTAGTGATTTTACCATAAGAAACTGTGTTAAGTTTTCACATTTTCATCTTCTTCTCTGAAACCACTTGATGAATTGGTATTACTTGATTCATAAATACAACACTAAATCCAGCAGGGCAAAGCTAGGCGATAGAGGGAAAAAAATAAACTATTGATCTTGAACTTTATACTTTTCAAATGAATCAATTATCTCCGAAAGTGTTTTATTACTGAGGTTAACATCAGTCTGTCCTGACAAATTTTTTACCACAAGTTATTTATGGCGGGGCCCACAGAGATGGATTCCATCTCGATGATATCTAGTTTATTTAAATAGCTGACCTTTTAAAAAAACAATAGACACTATTTTTGATTATCTGGTTAATTCTAAGAAAAGTTTGAAGATACCACTGTACCAAAGGGGTAATTAGAAGCCGTAAGTCGAAGGACAAACAACACAATGGCCAAAAAGGAAAAGGGCAAAAAATGATATACAAAACATAACACAGAAAACTAAAGATACGACCCCAACAAGAAAACCAGGGCTGAACTCTGTCGCATACTAATTATCCCCTCGCCAACGAAGTTGCGAAGGGATATAGTAACACTACCGTCCTTCCGTAGCATCCTTGTGAACACTCTAGAATCAACATCCTTTAATGGATTTTGACCAAACTTGGTACATACTTAGTCCTTAAGAGAATCTGGAACCCTATTGATTTTCAAGGTCACAGGGTCTAATTTTTACCCTGTAACATCCTTGTGAACACTCTAGAATCAACATCATTCAGTGGATTTTGACCAAACTTGGTACATGCTTAGTCCTTAGGAGAGTCTGGAACCCTATTGATTTTCAAGGTCATAGGTCAAAGGTCAAGGTCACGGGTTTTATATTTACCCTGTAACATCCTTATGAACACTCTAGAATCAACATCCTTCAATGGATTTTGACCAAACTTGGTACATACTTAGTCCTTACGAGAATCTGAAACCCTATTGATTTACAAGGTCAAAGGTCAAGGTCGCCAGATCAAATTTTTAGGCAAGGGGATATGTCATGCTTTGCGTTGCCCTTGTTAATATTTTATCTTGCCTGTTTGGGCAATCATGGTTTTTGGTTACTCAAGATTTATTTTTGATATTCTGTATGTAAGAGTAGTTATACTATAATTAATAAAAAAAAACACATTGATTAAGAATTCTAACATGACCTCACTCATTCTCTTTGTTTAAAAAAAACAGAATTATTTCTGACTGATGTTACCATTGGCAGCATAAATTGTGACCCGAATAATGCCGATAGAGGGCGCAGTATTATTTGAGTTACATAAATTGTGTGCGACATTTTCCGCAAGCTTATGTATAAATTACCGTCTTCCAATCAAAGTATACTACCGTATTTGTACTCTTAGACATATCAGAATCGAAATAAATCATGGAAGCCAGAATGTGTTTTGAGTTTTAACATGGATTGGCAGATATTAGTAAATTTTATCCCTCGCTTCTGGCTCGGGATAAAATACTAATATCCGCCAATCCATGTTAAAACTCCCAACACATTCTGGCTTCCATGATTTATTTCTTAAATAAATCATGGAAACCAGAATATGTTTTGAGTTTTAACATAGTTGGCAGATATTAGTATTTTATATATATACTATAAAATATACTAATATCTGCCAACCCATGTTAAAACTCAAAACACATTCTGGCTTCCATGAATTATTTCGATTCTGATGTGTCTAAGAGTATAGATACGATAGTATACTTTGATTGGAAGACGATAATTTATATTTACGCTTGTGGACAATATCGCACACAATTTATGCTGCCAAATTCGAGCAGACGATAATTCATCAACATGTACATTTATGACGGGAAAGTCAGTAACATGTACCGGCATATGTGCTAATGAGATTATACCTAATCGATAAATCCCTTGTTTGTTTACAAAGCGAAAGAAGGACGTGATGTTAGACTATAACTTTGTCACTTAGTATAAGAATATGAAACCTCTGTTGTCACTTTCAACTATTGGTTCGGTTAAGGATAATATATTCTAGTGGAGCAAACATGTCTACCCATGATTTGTTGATTCAGTGGGCTAACACTATAACATAAGCTCAGTGTATTAATTAATTGGCCTAGTATAAAGCAGACAGCATTATCTCATTAAAATGTAATATGTTCTTGCCATGAAGTAACTAACAAATTTGCTCAAATGTCATTAAACAACAAATATTTCTTTCAACAATTAGCGTCTTAAACAAGTTCTACAGATCCAAGAGTGTCCAGCGTCTGTCGGTCTGTGTGTCATTAACTTCTGACATTTTCGACTACTTCAGAACCAATTATACCACAAATGTTCCTCTTCATGCCAGGTCAACAGTTGATAGAAAATTTTCCCTAGGGAAGTGTTATTACTTTCCAGTACAATTTAAAATCCAAGATGGCCACCCTTGCATCTGATTAGCTGTAACATTTTGACTTGTTCTCCAGAACTACTGCTCGCCAAGTTTACCTGACTTGTCAATGTTTCTCTAGATCTTCAGGCTCTTTAAGAAGTGTTTTTACCCTTCAGAGCATTCTGAAATTCAAGTTGGCTAATCTGTTTCGTTTTGATTAGAGAATTAAATTAAATAAAAAGCTCTGGAAAGTAATAAATGTCAAAATTTTAGGACACAAGAATGCTCAGAATTGGCTATAATTTTCACGTGAGTATTGTAGCCCATGGGCTCTTGTTACGAAATGATGCCCACGATCTATAAATTAATGTAACAAGTTTCTATCAGCACTAATTAAGCACATGTGTTTTATATTCCTGTCAGTGGCGTACCCAATGGAGCTTTTATGATTGAGTTTATAAGTGATGTCTAGAAGACTGATGCTTTTCTTTGTATACTCCTGTGTTTTTTCCACTAATAAAAATGACTGCCATGATAAAAAAGAAATATTGGTGAAATTAGCATTAAAGGCATATTGTCTACGATTTTTTTTTAAATTTTAACTGTCCATAAATGATTTGTTTAAGCTATCATTAAACAGTTATGCTGCAAAATATACGATTAGGGTTCTTTTTTTGACAAAAAAGACCCAAAACTATTGTTATTGGAATTATTGTCCAGGATGACAAAAAATTCAAAGTGAAAGTAACAGCACCACCTATAAAAACGGAAGTTTGGAATTCTCAGGGGTTTAGCTTTGAGGTAAGGAAAATACTGTTAAGATTCAAACACTTCATGATTGTCACACTCGTTTAATGTTGTTTGAATCTTAACGTTTCATAGCGTATTCACCAATAATTCGGTGTTTAATCTTCATTTTATGAAAGTCAGTACGGAAAACAACAATAATTTTGGGTATGAAAAAATACAAATGTGGTTGACAATATACCTTTAAGTACACATAATCCTAACTCACAAATGCAAATAGTATGGATGAGTCATTGCTTTTTTCCATCTGCAGATACAATGTTTTTTAACAATAACTTAAATTCTATTTCATCAATCCTTCTGAAATTGTAACACAGCAATCATTGACACAAAATAAAGATTCTGAGCACTTTATGACAGATTCTATCACTACCGTTTTTCTATATAATATATCCAATTGGACTAGATATGTTAAACTTGCTGCAGTAATATTAAGTCACCAGCGCTGTCCTTTCTTATAAGACGTTATTCTATTTATAATATCAGTTTTTACATGTTTTCTTTTTCAGTTAACCTGAATTTTACCCACTTTTAGATAGAAAGAATGCTATTCACTAATCGTTACACAGTGAAGACATCATACAGAACAGATTTTGAAAAATGTAGTGACAGACTTTGTTTATTTTTATAATTGTTTATGTGTTAAGAGTAGAAAACAGTTTGAAGGAGTGTTTTACGTTGTGTATTGTTGTCTGTGAAATTTATATTTAAATGTAATTTTTGAAATTATGATGAAAATAAATTCACTATTGGAGGTACATGTATGTTCTTAGAAAGATGTTGGTTTGTTTGTTTTATGATGTTTAACGCCATTTTCAACAATATTTCAGTTATATTATGGCGGTCACTTTTATTGGTGGAGGAAACCGGAGGACCCCGTAAAAAACCACCAACCTGTCACAAGTCACTGACAAACTTTATCACATAATGTTGTACACCTTGCCCCGATCGAGATTCGAACTCACAACATCAGTGATACGTGATATAAGATTTAATTAGTTGAGGCTTATTTGAATAAGGCAGGTTTATGTTGTAATCCAACACTCTTATCTAAGAGACTCCATTTGGTGATTAATTAGAATATTAATCTGGGCATGCGCATAGATCAATATTGTTAATCAGAGCGGAATACACGAAAAAGCAAGAGCCTCCTCATTGTTTAATTTGTTGGTGATTCATCCGGAATTTCAAGTTATTTTTATACTGACAATGACTATCGAAGTTTGAACACGTTTAAACATTCATTTTTCTTGATTGTTGAGACAGTCTTGTCTGTTTATCACACTTTTTAGGAGTGAACAAATTTTGAAAATCAACATGGCTGACCGCGGTCGTTCACCTCGATCTCGGACAAGAATATCACAAGCACCTTGGGATTTTGCAAACCCAGCAAACTGGACAGCTGGTAAATTGAAAAGTGAATTGGAGAAAATGAACATTATATTACCTTTATCGTTGGGGAAGAATATGTTGAAAAGAATATATCAGGATAATGTAACGAGGAGGCAAAGCGTCAGTGAACTGAGACCAAACATAAGTGATGCTACATGTACATTTGTAGTAATTATATATTCATGCATAAGGCAGTTGTTTGATATGAGACATGCTAGAAGGTCTTCATCAGTGGGTGACTTTACATATTGTATTTATATTGTTTTAATCAACAATGAGATACAACAGGAATTGTGGTAGATATTGGTCTCGAGGACTGAGGTCATTTCTATTGGTTCCTTTTCTGATTAATGACAACATAAATCAGAACTATTGGAATGACGTGGTCAGATTGCAATGGGGAAATCAAGATATCCTTTTAATATTCTGATGGATTCCATTGAGGATTATGCAATACAATGGGCAAATTGTGAAAAGGAGGATTTAGATACTAGAATTTAAAAAACTAAATGGGAAAATCAGCACTTGCACAACATAAATTTTAAAGACCCAAATGTTGCTAAACACCTGTCTCACCTCCATGTCAAATATGCTGTTGTTCCTGCTGACAAGGCCCTAAAAATATCGTTTTTGTGTGTAAATCGCATTGCATAGGCTGCTTGATAAAGGCATTGGGTATTAACAATTCACTACATAACCCTACATATACCCCGATGACACTTACGAAAGAGAAAATCCTGGACAATCATTGGTCTGTTTTATGTTTCTTTGTAATTTTAACCAAAGATGAAGAACTGGATCTACTGTCACTCTACTGGATTCTAAATTACACAAGTGTCCTTACAAACAGCGCTATATTGCTGGGTCTGCCAGATGCTCCACGAAACCTCTTTCCAAATTATTAACATATATTCTACCAGCAGTAAAAAAACTGAGCTTCAGAGTTACTGTAACACTAGCTACTCAATGGGTGGTGTGAATCAGATATGGATTCTGAAGAACTCTAAAGATCTGTTTAAAATACATGATGACTTGGTTAAGCGTTATGGAAAATCTGTGTCACAAATGACCAGGGATATATTCCACTTGTCGTAAACACTTTGTTCTTTTACTGACTTTCATGACTTCTCACAGGGTTTGTAACTAGAGTAACACGACAAGTGTCACTAGTGGAACAGTAATGGCTAACCATTCTGGAGTTCACCCCCGGTTTTTAGTGGGGTTCGTGTTACTCAAACTTTAGTTTTATGTGTAATGTTTTGTAGATCGTTGTTTAAGAAATAATTCAAGGAAGCCAGAGTTTGTATACAGTTTTAACATGGGTAACATTATTTTCGTACAAAAAGTGTTAGCGAGGGATAAAATGCAACGAAAATAATGTTACCCATGTTAAAACGTGATACAAACTCAGGCTTCCATGAATTATTTCGATTCTAGTAGGAAAAATTTAACTTATTTTTT
>MJUT01017464.1:261106-272415 GCA_002080005.1 Gigantidas platifrons | reverse complement strand
AAGTGGAAGTCGGTAATGGAAATGCATTTCATAACAAAATTCACTAACCTTCATGTTTTACAGTTTACAGTTGTTTTTTCTTTTATGTATAAATAGACTGTGATGCTATGAAGTTACTGATATTTTCCAATTTAATGGCATTTTGAATTTAGCAACTTAAACAAGTAAAATGCTCACAAAATCTTAAAAATAAATCAGTAACCATGTCTTTCAATGTCATCAGCGTTCCTTGTAAACGACTTCCGGAAGATGTTAAATATCAAAAGTCAAAGTTCATTGATGGTTGTCTTAAGTATTTATTCCGGAAAAATATAGGTAAAATCAATACGGCCATTTTTATGTTTGTTATGCACCACAGTGCTGTGTGAATACATAAATTCACTAAGAAATTATGTTTGTAATTTGTTCGTCAATACGCATGAGCGAATTATAATATATCGTGAGTTTTATCACTGTATTATTTATATAGCCAATGAAGGACGTCATGTTAGAATTATACTTTTTTTTTTTCTTTCCTCTTTGACCTACAGATTTTGATTACCCCTTTGGTATCTTTTTGTCTTTCCTCTTTGACCTAGAGATTTTGATTACCCCTTTGGTATCTTTTTGTCTTTCCTCTTTGATCTACAGATTTTGATTACCCCTTTGGTATCTTTTTGTCTTTCCTCTTTGACCTACAGATTTTGATTACCCCTTTGGTATCTTTTTGTCTTTCCTCTTTGACCTACAGATTTTGATTACCCTTTGGTATCTTTTTGTCTTTCCTCTTTGACCTACAGATTTTGATTACCCCTTTGGTATCTTTTTGCCTTTCCTCTTTGACCTACAGATTTTGATTACCCCTTTGGTATCTTTTTGTCTTTCCTCTTTGACCTACAGATTTTGATTACCCTTTGGTATCTTTTTGTCTTTCCTCTTTGACCTACAGATTTTGATTACCCCTTTGGTATCTGTTTGTCTTTCCTCTTTGACCTACAGATTTTGATTACCCCTTTGGTATCTTCAAACTTACTAAAGATGGCAATACCTTTTGATCAGGTGATATAATAAATGTAAATGATACTAATGTGTTTTTTTACTATATATCTTTATTAATCCTCCTACTGGAGGCAATAATATGGTAATACAAACATATTTAAAAAAAAAATTCTAAATATTGTATGATAAGATGGACCAAAGTCTGCACACATCTTATAAATATGTTGTATACTGTAGAAATTAAAATAGCAGAATATTATGTGAAGTAAATGTCAAGATAAGTCCTCCATACCTGTACATTTCCTGATGTGTAGATATCACACAGTTGTATATTAAAATTTACTGAATAGTACTCACGTACATTGTCAGTATATAAGTTTATTTTGGCCAGGAAACATGTCGATGTTTAAATATTTAAAAAGAAGGACGGATACTTGTTACCGAATCCAAACTGTTTGTGAGTGACGCTATGTACTGGATATTATAAATACTAAATGTACATAAATTTATATATATCATCTGTACAAAGATAAAAATGTCTCGCTGATATTTGTCCATTTTGGTAGATATTACAATTATATATACCAGGTAGTAACAGATATTTATGGTGTTGGAGGTTTGAGGAGTGGGAAACACTGATTTTGGATTGTCTTTGAGGTTAGAGGAGTGGGAAACACTGATTTTGGATTGTCTTTGAGGTTAGAGGAGTGGGAGACACTGATTTTAGATTGTCTTTGAGGTTAGAGGAGTGGGAGACACTGATTTAGATTGTCTTTAAGGTTAGAGGAGTGGGAGACACTGATTTTGGATTGTCTTTGAGGTTAGAGGAGTGGGAGACACTGATTTTGGATTGTCTTTGAGGTTAGAGGAGTGGGAGACACTGATTTAGATTATCTTTGAGGTTAGAGGAGTGGGAGACACTGATTTTGGATTGTCTTTGAGGTTAGAGGAGTGGGAGACACTGATTTAGATTGTCTTTGAGGTTAGAGGAGTGGGAGACACTGATTTAGATTGTCTGTCAGGTTAGAGGAGTGGAAGACACTGATTTAGATTGTCTTTGAGGTTAGAGGAGTGGGAGACACTGATTTAGATTGTCTTTGAGGTTAGAGGAGTGGGAGACACTGATTTAGATTGTCTTTGAGGTTAGAGGAGTGGGAGACACTGATTTTGGATTGTCTTTGAGGTTAGAGGAGTGGGAGACACTGATTTAGATTGTCTGTCAGGTTAGAGGAGTGGGAGACACTGGTTTTAGATTGTCTACTCTCTGTACCATCTACAATTTTCCTAAAGCATCTACAGTAGGAAACTATCCATTCTGGGTTGGTAGTCTTTGCTGGGTTGGTAGTCTTTGCTGGGTTGGTAGTCTTTGCTGGGTTGGTAGTCTTTGCTGGGTTGGTAGTCTTTGCTGGGTTGGTAGTCTTTGCTGGGTTGGTAGTCTTTGGACTTGATTCCTAAAACTTTGCTGGGTTGGTAGTCTTTGCTGGGTTGGTAGTCTTTGGACTTGATTCCTAAAACTTTTATAGACACTCCTTCTCCCCCAGTAGCATATACGTGTACGGGAGGTGCCATGGTGGGTGGATGTTGGCATCTTTAAGAAATTGATTGCCAAATTGTCGTCTCACTCCAGCCATGGCTGTCTGCAGCACATTGGTACCCAGCAGAATTGGTACATTTAAGTTGTACGTATTGTCTGGGGCAACCAACATGCTGCATAGGAGTGGTCTGTCTGTAGCTGCTCCTGGTAAGTCTACTGCAGCTGTTATATAGCCAAGGTAGGCCAGGTTGTTGCCATTAGCACATTCTACATCTATGTCTGTTAAAGGCTTCATTTCCTTGTAAAAGTGTTGTCTGTAGAATGACTGACTAACAACACTGACCTGTGACCCTGTATCTAGCAATGCAGCTGCAGTGATGTCCTTGATCTTGATAGATGCTACACATCTACTTCCAACAACTTTTGGAGTACTTTCTCCGATAGATGGTCGCTGTTGGTGAAGGTTTGGAGACGTGGTTCTGGTAGATGGCTCAGTGTCTCTTACAGATTGTTGAGTTCTTGCGACAGATTGTTGCTCAGTTTCTCTCACAGATTGTTGAGTTCTTGCGACAGATTGTTGCTCAGTGTCTCTTACAGATTGTTGAGTTCTTGCGACAGATTGTTGCTCAGTTTCTCTTACAGATTGTTGAGTTCTTGCGACAGATTGTTGCTCAGTTTCTCTCACAGAAGGTTGCTGTTGATAAAGCAAATACACAATATACATATTAAAAATGACATCATTAGCATAATTGAACAGTAGTTGTACTTGTAGAACATTTATATTTTTGGTTTTTAGATGAACCTTGAAACCACAGGTTTTTTTCAGTTTGCTATTATTTGACTCCAGTAACAATAAAATAATTACAAAATAAAAATAGGCTACTGAGAGTATGTGATCACTCACCAAAGATGCTAGGTGAAATGTTGTCTTTTGATAGAAAATTGTGAGAGTAAACTTGACCAGTATATTGTCCATTTAAAACTACTTTTAAAATTCTAAATTGATTCAACAACCAGCTGTATTTAATTAAGATATACAGAAACCCAGTAATTTGTGTCGTGTGTGTGAAGTTTTGTCAGAAAATAAACTATATCAAAGTATCATGAACTGAAACATGAAATTGAGTTAAGCTGACATATGTATATATTGTATCCTCTATCATTAGTGTGAGGACCTAATATAGGAAACATATAGGCTGCCTGGAAATATGGAGAAACTGACCTAATCTTGTAAACTTAACATAAATCTAACAAAGCCAGTAGACCATAAAAATGAGGTCAAGGTCAGGTGATACAGGCCCTGCTGACATGTACCCTCTCCATGATCAATGTGTGGACCAAATATATGAATCACCAAAAACTGTATGTAAATTTAACAAAGTCAGTAGACAATGAAAATGATGCCAGGGTGAAAATATGTGCACACCATGATCATTATGTGAATCAAGTATGGTGAGTCTAGTTTATACGGTAATGGAGAAACCGACCTAATCACCAAACCCCGACATTGTTAACGTTGCTACCGGAAAAGCAATACATATATCTGACCTTCAGCGACATTCGTCACAGTCTAGACAAATATTGTACTCCAAACACTAATATCCTTAGGACAGGACGTAAATGAGTGCCACAAGGATTGTTTATGTTGGCCAATCAGAATCAAGAATTGCCCATGGCAGTAATAGTAGTTTTTAATTCAATCAGAACAAAAAAGAAATGGTTTTGTGGAGGACGGTGTACCTTTTATACAGATTGATTATAATGAACCAAGTGGTACCAGAGAAGAAGATCAAAATGTGAACTACTAACGACAGATGAAAGACAATTGGACGACAAGTGAATGTGATAGCAATAGCTCAAATGAATTTGTGGGTCAAGTTAGCTAAAACTATATACGTGTAGATTTAACATGCATAACATATGAACTATTCGTTTCAGCATGTGCTTAATTATAGCATTAAAGCTGTTAAAACCTATTTTTCTAATTAAAAATGATTACTCTGTAATACTAATGTTTAATCCAAACCCCCCCCCCCCCGCGGTTTGTTTTCTCTACTTCAATTTTATTACCTTTAATTTTTTTACAAGTGAATTTATGCGTTTCTGTGCCTGTTTATATTTAACATCGAGTTTATCTGCCTCCTTGGACAAGTTGACTGCTATATTTTTCTGTAATAAAAAATGTAACATAAACATATGTGAATACTGTATGGGTGGTTAGGGTTATGATATTTAAAGCCACTTTCAACAATATTTCAATTATATCGTGGCGGTCAGTTTTATTGGTGGAGGAAACCAAAGTACCCGGAGAAAAATACAGACCTGTTGCAAGTCACCAACAAACTGTATCACATAATGTTGTATTGAGTACACCTTGTTAGTTGTGATAGGCACTGATTGCACAGGTAGATTTAAATCCAACTACCATGCGATCACGACCACGACAGCTCTCTGAATACTGTATGTGTTATAGTGTAGATACATAACATGACATTACAACATATGTGAATACTGTATGTGTTATAGTGTAGATACATAACATGACATTACAACATATGTGAATAATGTATGTGTTATAGTGTAGATACATAATTTACATTACAACATATATGAATAATGTATGTGTTACAGTGTAGATACATAACATGACAATACAACATATGTGAATACTGTATGTGTTACAGTGTAGATACATAACATGACATTACAACATATGTGAATACTGTATGTGTTATAGTGTAGATACATAATTTACATTACAACATATATTAATACTGTATGTGTTATAGTGTAGATACATAACTTTACATTTCAACATATGTGAATACTGTATGTGTTAATTAGTAGATACATAATTTACATTACAACATATGTGAATACTGTATGTGTTATAGTGTAGATACATAACTTTACATTACAACATATATGAATACTGTATGTGTTACAGTGTAGAAACATAAATTTACATCTCGCCCAATATATGTAAACTGATTTGTTGTAGTATAAACCCTGGAATTCTGTACATGTATATAACAATATTCAAAACCAATATCAGACTAATAGCATGACCATGTACACTGCTGACTGTAAGGTCATAATTAAGTGACAACAATGTGTTGAGCATACAGGATAATATTAATTAATAATAAATTTAGTGTAACAGAAGATTTCCAGACAAATAACATCTCAATTTGTTTTAGTCTCACATATAGTCACAGTATAGGAACCTGTACGCCTGAAATCTCTTATTAACGTGCTCTTCTGTAAACTGCATTACGGTGTCGGTAGAAATCGACTTCCCACGCTTTGAAAGCAGGCAAGTTTTTCGGAATTTATTATCGACAGATACGATGTATCTGTGTAAAAATGTTACAGAATGTACATGATTCATTACTCTAACGGACGCTAAAGTTTCTTTGGATAAAATAACGCAACAAATTCAGAATGGAGTATCAAACGTTTGTTTTTACTACCAGAAAAGGTAAAAATTCCATTTTTTATGCCTAAATGGCTTCCAATTTAGACTATTTGCACGGATAGTTTTGGATGTGAGAAGCATTCTTTTCACAAAGAAACGATAAAGAAAACATAATTTTTCCTACTAAAAAATTGGATTGAAAAAATGAATGTGCTGTCGACTGTTTGTTGTAGCTGTGTAAGTCTGTTTGACGTTTCGTTTACAAACGGTCTGTAACCTGATTGACGTGCCAAATTTGTATTTTAAAATGTCTATTTATTTAGCAATGCTATAATTTTGCATACACTGTGTTCATATCTATTGACATTACCAACACAAGTATCGGGAATATTATTCAAGGATGAAGGGTCAAACGGGACAATTTTATTATATCCTTGTTCAAAAGAACATGTTAAAATGATAAATATGACGCTATAGGGCTAATACATTAAAAAACAAAGATGCAGTCTTTGCATCAATCAAGCATACGCATTCTGTCAAGTTTTTGGACATACAGATTATTAGAATTTAATGAAAACAGACAAACTTACCTGCCGTGAAAGTGTATGATGTCGAATTCCACGGAAACCGTAATGCAGTTTACAGATGAGCACGTCAATAAGAGATTTCAGGCGTACAGGTTCCTATACTGTGATAGTGTACACATATTTTGTTGTTTCTAGAATATGTTATTTTAAAGTATTAAAGCTTGAAAAACTTAGTTTTCACATTAAATATTATTATTTTATAATACTGACTTGTAGGTGGCGTTAAACAACAATCACTCACCTGTAGCTCCAAATCATGGTCCAGTTTAATTTTTTCTGCTTTAATATCTCTTATCTACAAAAAATGCAGAGTATGTGAATACTGTATATATGATATCGTTTTGATACACAACTATATATTTACATTACACCCTATGTAAACTGTGATTTGTGTTAATACCCTGAACGTATTATGTACATGGATGTTGGCATAATTTTAAGAGACCTAACATTACATCAGATGTGTTATCTCAGAGCTGCAGGCCACACATACAAAATGGGGAGAGGCAAAAAGGAAATCCTAAGACATGACAAGGTGGAAAGAAACTGTGGTTGCCCCATGTCTCCCATGGGATGAAGTGGAATAAGTCTAAGTCTAAGTAACATTATTTATCCTACATGGGGTCTCTAAAGAAGTTAGAGCTTTACAGTATAGTAAAAAGTGAATCTCATCTTCTATATTATGTACACATCTGTTACTACATATACATGTAACTGTAATGTCTACCAAAATGGACAAATATCAATGAGTCAGACTTAAAATTCTGACAAGTTTATCTTTGTACATCACAGAATTATCTACATATAGTACATCAATATCCAGTGTAAGATTGTCTTTATATTGTATAGATATGTATAATTATGTACTTGTACATAAAACATTTCGGGGCTCGGGTGGTTCGGTGAGTTAGGTTGCTGGATCTAACAACTCATACAAGCCTATCACCAATACGGCGTAGGTTCGCGCCCGGCTTTGTAAATTACAAAAAAGGGTGCACTCGACTCGCAGCCGCAAGTGATAAAGTTTACCAGTTGCTTGCCCATGGTCGGTGGGTTTCTCCGGCTTCCTCCACCACTAAAACTGGTCGCCATGATATAGCTGAAAAATTGTTGAAAATGGCGTTAAAACACCAAAAATCAAAAATCAAAATCAAAAATAAAACATTTCAATAATGTACCTCATTACTTCTTTGTTGTATACAACGTTTAGCTGCTTCATCACGACTGGCCATTTCCTTCTTCAGTCTTTTTATTTCTATCTGTTGTTGCTGGATTTCCATCTGTTGTTGTTTGATTTCCCGATATTGTCGGGAAATGGTAGATTCCATCTGAAAATAATAACAAATTTGAAATAATCTTTATAATTTTTTTTTTTTTTTTTCAAGATCATTGACATTATAAACTTTTATACTGGTTTTAATATTTGTCTTGGAAACCATAAGAGATCATATTACCAGAAGCTCCCGGCAAAATCAATTTAAAGAAAGAAACAGCATCAAACTTGGACAAACCAATTCTATAAATAGATGTACCTTCCATATCTGTAAAATTTCAGAATTTAGACCCCTTTTTAAAATAAAATGGCACAATTTTCTTATGGTCCATCAATAACCCATAGAGATGACCATTTTGCAAAATAAACAACTCCATTAAAATTGGAAGAAAATACCAAAGAATTTTTGAATTCTCCTTTTTATCCCTGGTAAGAATTGCATACACGAAGCAATACATGCATTTTTCTAAAAGGGATTTTATCTGAGGAATTAATTCCAAAACCTCATGGAAAAAAAATGTGGATTAGCAGCAGTAAGAATTTCTTTAGAAAAGCAATTAATAGCTATAGGAATAAAAATATTTTGTACCATACTTCCTACAACATAATTACAACGGTATGTATAACAGACATTCAACAATAGTACATATGTATCTAAAATAACAAACCTCTTTGATATGGCTTTTTTCTGAAAGATCTGATTGATCAACATCTATATTTCTGAAAATAAATTAAAAGATGTGTTAAATTCTGTTGCTGTTATATGAATAACGTTTTTTTTTTAAAACATTCATATACTACAAAAGTCAACAAATGGTTCCTTTTAACCTTTTTAAGATCAAAGCGCTGTAGACACGAATGGAGATGATTTTATACTAAACAACTGAATTATTTAATAAATATTATATCAATAGAGTAACGTGGTCGCCATCGTATGATAGTTGGATTTACAACTACCTGTGCAATCAGTGCCTTAATAACATGTATTGACAAATTGTACAAATACTTTAACTAAATAACATGTATTGACAAATTGTACAAATACTTTAACTAAATAACATGTATTGACAAATTGTACAAATACTTTGACTAAATAACATGTATTGACAAATTGTACAAATACTTTAACTAAATAACATGTATTGACAAATTGTANTCGAAAATTGACGAACGATTTAATTTAGAAATGTATCTTATGTACTTCAAACGTATACAACACTTTATTGGCCCACTTCGGGCGAGAACTATTTCTTTACATGCTATGAATGACACTAATCTAGCATTGCGTTTCATATCATGTGATCGAAGTAAATTCTTCATACAGTTGAAAGACACCAAATTCGAACAATTCAACATTAACTAAATAACATGTATTGACAAATTGTACAAATACTTTGATAACTAGTGTTTTCTTATTCTTTCTATTCATTTAATTCCTATGAAACTTTAGAAATCGAGTGCGGCAGATTGTGGGTTCGAGCGCCAGTCGGGTAAAGAATAAAACTGACCTGTTCCTTAATTCTCTGCAAAACACAGAGTATTAAGGAAAAAGACAAAGACTAGTTGGATCGTAATCAGCATAATGTGTCCAGTTGGTGCGTCATGCTCCCTCAGTTTTTGATACAAATATCAGACAGATATCATGACACTTTCAGAAGTATATCAGTTTAACTCTGTCGGGCAGTTTTACTGGTGGGAGAGAATATTGGGTGTTTTATTTTACATTTCGTCAAGTACATGTACATTGTATTCTGAATAAAAAAAAACAACTTGCGTATCAGGAGACATACGAATGACTTACATGTTGTTACTTTTCTTAAACAATTTGGTTATTTTTCCAAATGCTTTAG
This sequence comes from Gigantidas platifrons, assembly GCA_002080005.1. Classification (NCBI taxonomy): domain Eukaryota; kingdom Metazoa; phylum Mollusca; class Bivalvia; order Mytilida; family Modiolidae; genus Gigantidas; species Gigantidas platifrons. The sequence goes on along the minus strand of MJUT01017464.1, from coordinate 262,775 downwards.
CACTTTTAGATTTCTTGACTTCCATGTTGAAAAAACTTTTCCGTCGTCGGAATTGAAAATCGCTTGCTTATATACTGCGAGTGCAACGTCATAAACGCAACGCAAGATCATTGGTCGGAAATTAGAACACATCTTGGTTAACGTTGGACCACAGTGACGTTACGCACGGTATTGTATTGCGTCTATACGGTAACGTCAGATTTCGACGTTTTAGCACGAAATTCGTGTATTAAAAGCAACGTGGCTTAAGGTGGTACCATACACTTCAGGTAAAATTTGATCTGCTCGTTAAATTGTCTTATTTATTTGGCAGTGTGTTTGAATATATCACCAGTAATAAATATCAAAATTTTAACAAATTCCAAAAAACATACTCAGAGCTATAAACCCACTAGCCACATAGCAGCTTTTCTTTCTGTGGTTTTGATCACCGAGATGCTTGAAATCTGCATACAAGCATCATATGATCAAAATGTTCAAATGATTTTAAAGTGTTATCTCCCTGTAGTGTATGGCATTTTATTCAGCTGGGGATATATTTATTAATTTGTCATTATGTGTGTGTTTTTGTCCCTGTTGCTATCTATTATTTTGGTTTTCCGAAATTTACTGACACTCGCCTCTTTTTATTACTTTTTTTTTGTTATGGGATATTTATATACTCAATAGTCATGTTTCAAAATTGAATTGTGGTAAAGTTTGTAAATTGAAATTCTGATTATGAGGAGGGGACAGAGGGTAGTCTTCTCCTTTCTCCTACCCCTCTCCTCCTTTCTCCCACCCCTCTTCTCCTTTCTCCCATCCCTCTTCTCATTTCTCCCACCGGAAAAATAAATCTCCCTATGAAAAAAATGTTAAAAAAAAATGTTGTTCATTTTTAATAAAAATCGTAAACGTTGAACGCTAAATTTATAAATAACGAAGTCGAAACGTGAAGTCAAAATCCACATTTCATCTATCGGAACGTCTTGTTGATTATTGATCATTAATGTTATCAGTTTCATCTGTATCGTGTGAATTATGTTTATGTATTCGATTAAATGATAATGTTTCATTATACCTTTCTGTCATTTTAGATCATTTTTTTTTAAAAAAAATCTATTTTTTTTTGTTTCCTCATTTTCTTCTTTGATCTCCTTTCTCTCACCCTTTTTCTCCTTTCTCCCACCCTTTCTCTCCTTTCTCCCACCCCCTTTTTCCCTGTCTCCCTTCCCCTGTCCTCCCCCTCATACATGTTCATTAAAAATAAACCACACGTGACTATTAAACATGCAACCAACACGTGAAATGTTATCTTATCTTACTGGGGAATTTCATATAATAACAGGGGTCGTCGTGGCCGTCATCGTATGGTAGTTGGATTTACAACTACCTATGCAATCAGTGTCTATCACCACTGATGTTGTGGGTTCAAATCTCGATCAGGAGGAGGTGTACCACATTATGTGATGAAGTTTGTTCCGGCTCTGGAAATTCGACAGTGTCTCGACTGCATGGTATTTTGCGCAAATTATACCTCGCCCGACCGTGATATATCTGTTCAAAATATATAGGAGAAATTGGAATTGTGGGTATACCTTTGTCCGCTTTCTGTAGGACTGCATGGTATTAAATTGTAAGGGGCGGACCATTTAACTTCTAGGGGGCGGGGGCACCTGTGGGCGGGGGG
>MJUT01017464.1:229527-243908 GCA_002080005.1 Gigantidas platifrons | reverse complement strand
GTGACATATAGGAGCAGTTTTAATTTGATTGGCCAATAGTGAACACATAAGCACTTGGACATGTTGGATATAGCCATAATAAAAGATGTCAAATACTGTGATGTCATACTTACCAGAGTTATGGCTTATACCAAGTTAATGACATTTAGTGGTTCATCTTGTCAGTAAGATCTCTGTCACCTGACTCTTAACCCATTCCACATTTAAGTGAACATTTTATTGAGAAGTTTGAGATATTTGCTATGATAGTTGATTTAGTATAGTACATGCCAGTCATAATATAACATATAACCTTGACCTCATTGACATAGTTAAGTTGACACCCTGAATACACAGACTGGTTACCAATTATTGGTCAAATGATTCATCACGAAGTATGTCGGACATGTTATGTTCCTCATATATACTTAACACTGCAAAATAAAAATCCCAAGCATGTCTGAGATGCACAAAGAGCTACACTATCACTTCTCTGCAGCATTAAAGTTGGTGATATATGTTAGTATGGAATGTCTGATTATTTGGAAATCATCCATTCTTGGAATCCCAGCTAATATAAAGTTTCAAGGCAAAACCGTATATCAGCGCTTTCGCGCTTTGATTTAATATGTGCCTGGTCATATTGACTGTATTAACTAACTTCAACTAAACAACTTGGGCACAAGTCCCTAGCTTAATGAAAGTTTTTGTGATGGTATTATGTTATGGGTCTGTCGTCATCAGTCTGTAGACAAAATGGTTTCCTATCTCATCTCAAATAAACGCATTAATATGTGTGTATGAGTTTGTTGTGTCGCCTGCGTTACACAGAGGCGACATATAGGGATCACTATCCGTCGTCTTGTGTCGTCGTCGGCGTCACAAAATAATTTTTGTCGCATTTTTCTCAGGAACCACACAGGCCAGCTTCTTGAGTAGCGGATCCAGAGGGGGTGTGCGGTCAGTCCGTCAAATTTCAATTTCTGATCTCAAATCAAATGTGAAAATGCTTGCATTTACCGATGGGACGTGCATCTATATAATGTTGCTACCATTAGGCTTCATATTTGCTGAATTTATCGCTAAACGTATACATGTATAATGTTCCCTCTCCCAGAGGATATGGCTGGGTTAGAATAGGCACCATATACCTGCGCTTATCGTAGAAGGCGACTATCAGGGTCACCCGTTGTAATCCCGGGGAATAAAAATTTGACCAACTTGTCCTTTGGAAGAGAAGGAAAACAGGGGTCCCGTGTTGATAAAATGCCACGCTCTTTGCACGTTAAAGATCCCCTGGCAGAGTTCGTTAAGAGAAGGCCATTGGGACCCTGTCTCGGCTAAATTTTCCAACCCTACCCAACATAGCAGTCAAAAGTCGTTGCCCATGTTGACCCATCCCAGGGCACTCTTTCTGATTTTTTGTTTGTAAACTTGTTTTCGTCCTGAATATGGCTGAAATACTGCTCACTGAACGTTAAGCAATCAATCAATCAATCAATCATATATAATACTATCATATACATTTTTGTAATTAAATTTGAAGAACTTAGCGGATGTCATACATTATATATTTTTTTCTTAAATCATATTATTATTCAGTTAGGGTCCCCGTAAAACGTTTTAATTTACTTTAACCAGAAGCGGGTCAAGAATTTAGAGTTGCTTTTGCTTTAGTGTTGATTTTAAGTGGTAATTTCAAGTATAAAAACACATTTTTGACACTTTTAGGGGGATGCGCCCCTATGTCATTAAAGAGTAGTATCCTCCATCCGAACATCCTTGATAAGCTAATGGGTACATGTAAATAGGAACCACCCTCATGGTATGTTGGAATGTCTTGAAAGATATTAATGAGACTTGGTATGCCTCTTGCATTTATAGGTTGTCGAACTAATGGGTTGTCGGACTAATGGGCCGTCGGACTATCGGGAGGACCCCATTTTACGGACACCCAATATTATTAAATTTTAATCAGTTTTTATTTTGTTTTATTTTGATTAAAGATTTATGAGATAATGATTTATGTAATATAAAAATAATTATTCTATATTATTTTATAATTTTATAAATATTTAAAACTATAGACAACGATTTGTCGCAGCTACGTGTATTTAATTTGATACTCACCTCACGTGCAGCTACGTTTATTTAATTTAACTTGAGTTTGCACTTGTGAAGAGTTAAGACTATAATTCACAACTGGTGAAAAATGAACGCTAGAATTTGCAACTGGTGAAAAATAAACACTAGAATTTGCAACTGGTGACTTGATGGGTGAGGTTTGGACCTGAGATTGACATTGAGTGCTGATTGGGGATTGTCCGGGTGAAGGTGGCGTAATGTTTCTATTTGGTGGTGTTACTGGTGAACTGGGTGAAGGATGATTGTTTAGCAAAGGTACAAAATGGTTAGGTGTCCAAATACCACCAGTGAACAGTGCCATGGAAATCTACATGATAGTTATGGTGCCATTAGACCAAACATTTGATGGACTAAACACGTATTGAGAGTGGCTTGTACAAAGTCTGATGACCCATTACACGGAGGATATACACAATTAATGTTCATACAAAGTACATCAGATGCTGGCATAATGGCCCAGGGAAAAGCAGACCGAAGGCATCAACCGGTCCTATCTCGTCTCTCAAGCATTGGAACCATTCGAAATCAATGCTCCCACTGAAGCCAGCAACGTCTTGGAGGGTCAGGTTTTCACAGGAGTAGTGGAACCAGGAACTGCAGCTGTCACATCGGATTACTTCTGTAGTACAGTTCTGATGACAGGCACCACATGGGTAGAACTCTGACCTTTTGGTATAGGCCACTAGCGTTTATGTATTTAAAAGTTAAATTGTTATAATCACATTTTTAAGGACCAAAACATTATTTTTGCAAGGTCTGCAATATATCCTTTATTTCCTTATAAATATTTACTTTTTTCCGCTCACGCAATTTTTATCGTTTCTGGAAATAGTCATGCAATTATAAAGGCAACTCTGAAATGTGATAAATGTTTTCTTTATGATAGAATAAGATCATAAATGAATAAATAAAAGATATTCTGATAAATACCAATTACAAAATTCCGGAAAATAAATATGTCCGATTCCGATTGGGTTTTACATTACCGCGACCTTTTTGTAAGTAAGAACACCGAATTAATGAATAAAATGGAAAATAAACTAAAAAAAACCATCTTAAATAATTATTTTAATACATTATGTGTATATTTTAGTTTATTTAGTGTTTACTTGAGTGTATTTGAGTAAAGAGACGGACCGTATTTCTCATCATATTGATAAAATTTCCGATTCCTGTGGATTATCGTTGCTAAATATTATGCACGTTTCATAAATTTAGTAACATATCTATTGAGTTACAAGAGTCTGTGATATTTGTTCCCGTATTTGGTGGTATAAAATTGACCACGAAGCTTTAATAATTTTTTTCGGCAGAATTCGGCACAGTTAATTCAATAACATATATATGTGTAGTCCGAGATTCCTCTGTCGTTCGACGACTATTTAGAACTTGCTGTTGTCGTTGAACGTCAGAGCGCTTGCCATAAACAAAACAGCGGATTTTCCTCTCACACTCGAGAGAGGCACATTTCCACGTTTTGTGACTATCAGATTTTATTTTCTATCCAAGATGGTTATGAATGAATAGAAAAATGATTGGTGAAGCGATATATATTAGGGTTTTGGATAGAAAATAAAATCTGATAGCCACAAAACGTGGAAATGTGTTACAAATGAGATGCGGGAAAAAATCCGCTGTTTTGCTTATGGCAAGCGTTCTGACGTTCAACGACAACAGCAAGTTCTAAATAGTCGTCGAACGGCAGAGGAATCTCGGACTAATATATGTGGAGCTACACGTGTCTATGAGGATTGTTGCTAGTTTGTCAATGACTTCCAGCAGGTGTTCTCTGGTTTCCTCCACCAATAAAGCTGACCGCCACGATATAACTGAAATATTGTTGAAAGTGGAGTTAAACACCATAACCTCCTAACCCTCTTTTTGTTTAATGGTCCTTACGGTCTTAGCTCTGAGATGATATCCGATACCATGATGAGGGGGAGGACAGGGGTTAGTCTTCTCCTTTCTCCCACCCATCATCTTCTCCTTTCTCGAATCCCTCTTCTCCTTTCTCCCACCGGAAAAATAAATCTCCCTATGAAAAAAGGTTAAAAAAAAGTTTTGTTCATTTTTAATAAAAATCGTAAACGTTGAACGCTAAATTTATAAATAACGAAGTCGAAACGTGAAGTCAAAATCCACATTTCATCTATCGGAACATTGTCGGTAACCCACGGTTGATTCCGATACGTTCCTCTTATGGAGAGAGAGGAACGTATCGGAACCAACCGTGGGTTACCGACGATGCTATCGGAACGTCTTGTTGATTATTGATCATTAATGTTATCAGTTTCATCTGTATCGTGAATTATGTTTATGTATTCGATTAAATGATAATGTTTCATTACCTTTCTGTCATTTTAGATCATTTTTTGAAAAAAAAAAATATTTTTTTGTTTCCTCATTTTCTCCTTTGATCTCCTTTCTCCCACCCTTTTTCTCCTTTCTCCCACCCCCTTTCTCCTTTCTCCCTGTCTCCCTTCCCCCTGTCCTCCCCCTCAATTATACCTTTGTCAGGATTTCTATATGCATTTTAATTTCAGTGTTGTAAATCTTTCAAAGACTTTCCGATCGGAATAACTTTCTTTACAAAAAGATAATTTTCTAAACCCTATTTGACACTTTGTTTGAATGAATGGATATTTTTTGTAGAAATACAAATGTATACATAGATTCAAGTAAGGTAACCTACACCCCGCCCTCTCCATCAACATTACAAACCCACTGAAAAAAATAAAATCATGGTGCACAACTACAATGTATTTTGAATCTGTTGTACAAGTTTTCTTCAATCAATTGAGTGGTTACATGAGTTGCGAACGGACGGACAGACATTCTTAATGCTGTATACCACTCGCGTCACGAGAGGGTGGTATAATAATAATCAAGGTGGAGAGTTTATGCAAATATTTTATTTAGTTATTGAATACGTGCATCTAAAGACTTTGAAGAATGTCAAGATGTAACTCTTCCGGAACAGTAATTGTGTCTCCTTCTAATTCTGCACAAATGAAACGGATCGCGGCAGAATAACATGCGGCAGTTTTCCGGGGAATCAGTTTGAATAAAAATGGCTTGCTTTGTACCCTGTCGTAATATAATCCTCTTACAATTTTTGAACGACGATCAAATGTGCCACCCCAACTATCAGAAAATCTCTGTTCAATTGTTTCTGGTCCTGTTGTCAGTTTTAGAAGGTTGTAATCATAATTAGGATCGTCAGCTACATGTAATACTACAACCAACATACCTTTCTCAACAATATTTTCTATTGTATCGCCATCATAATCTATACGTTCATCATTTTTTTCACATGAAGTTTCTACCATTTTAACTGTCCTATGGTTACCAATGAATTCTAATTTTTCACAGCTTTGAATTTTGCCAATATCGCAATCGTCACAATTGTAACCAGATACGTCTCGGACCAAAAGATCGTCTGAATTTGAGGAAATTATTTGGTGATTTTTTCTATTTTGACTGACAGGTTTAAAGTTTGGAGGCGCGGAATTTCTTCAATGTATTTGAAAATTCGTCTTTTATATATACCACTGTTAGGGTTCTGGAGATTTCCGTGAGCAAAGTTGTATAGTTCATTTGCAGATTGAATTTTTGTTTTCCCCGGAGAACCAGTGGTAAGCGACATAACGAATACTGCATGATCTTAAAAATCGAACAAATAATGTATAAGATAACCTTAAAAGGATTCAGACTTTGACTAAACTAAGACAATCCTATAGACATATTTGGCTAGATGTTTTGCAAAATTCGATTAAACCCACCATTTTACTTGAAATGCCTGTACCAAGCCAGAGCCATTACGGTTTCCTAATTTTCCGGTAGTAAATTTAGACTTTGTCAGATGGTTGATGATTCATTCGAAGAACTACCTTTGTGTTCGGTATTTTTGTTATTATCCTTATTGAAATTGTATTTATCTGATTATTTCAGGGACCACTTTTTTGATTCTGAAATGCGTAAATCACAAAGACAGAAGCCATTAGGGAGTATTTCTGGTTTAGAGGAAATTACAATAGGCGTGCGACCAATCAGGGTTGACGGGAACTACAAAATGGATGAATCAAAAATGTTACCTAGTTTACGTTTGGATATAGACATACACAATGTAGAAGACTAGTTTATAAAAGTCAGTATTGTGTGTTAAAATAAAAGATAAAATAAATAGAAATACACTAATTTTATTATACTGTAACAAAGCTTTTAAAAAAAACTTTCATGGCACTTACAATCAGACTAGAAAAAAAGTATAAACATAATAGTTTGAGCAAACTGCATTACAAAAATAAACAAGGACAAAAAAACAATATAAAAGCCGGAGATCACCATCAGTATAAAACAAGAAATAAAACAACATAAAACAGTAAAGTAAATGTCCTGAGATCACTTCCAGACCTCTACTAAGTATAAGAAAAATCATAAAACTACGACCAAATGCTTTGTTGCGCTTTGCAGCATGTTGTTTGCAGTTTTTGTTATAACGGAACAGCCTTCCACACTTTTCGCACTGGAATCGTTTTGATTGATGAACCATGTCGTGCTGGCGCAACAACCTTTTTGCTGAATTTTTTTTTACCACATTTATTGCATTCAAAATATGACTTTGCTCCGTTGCATGTAGCTTAATGTTGCTTTAAATTCGATTTATATGCGAATCGTTTGTCACATGTTTTGCATATGTATGGACTTTCCTCAATTTTATGAGAATTCACATGACCATCATACTGACTTTTGTTGACAAAGCATCTGCTGCAGTATACAATAAAATTTCCCTTTATTGTCATGCCGGTCCATGTGGTCTTTTAACGCAAACTTAGTTGTAAAGCCATTTCCACACTCTGTACAAACATGAGGTTTTTTCTCTTCGTCGACCAATTTGTGTCGTTGTAGTTCATATGAGAAGTGAAAATATTTCATATATATTTCACATTGAAACTTTTTATGAGTTTTATTGCATCTTTGTTAATGGCTTTGCAATGAAGACTTGCTTAAGCTTTTACCACATTCCTTGCAGATAAATGTACTCATGCTCTGAAAATACAAAACAAAATGTCATGTTTGACCTAATATAAATTCAAATGCAGTCTGAGCGAGGCCATCCCAAACTTATTCACTGCACTAAGGTCATGCTGTTGGTAGACTGAACTCATAGTACATATAGCAAATTTATAGTCTTAAAATATATCACGTACCGGTATATACTCATTTCTCTCTCCCCCCCTCCCCCCGAAAAACCAGTATTCACTCATTCCCCCGGCGGAAAACTGAATATATACTTAATGTTCCCCCGGAAAACTGAGTATGATGTGTATTCACAAACTAATTTTTCTCCCATACTGATCTTTCCCCTCCTTGCTTTTATTCCTTAAGAGAAAGAACTCAATAATAATTATAAGTGTGATTCTGCATGGTCTGGAATAAGGTTTTGTGTGACTTCGGGTAAAGATGTCAGATGTGTCCTACTGCCCCCAACATATTTCATTTTCTACCAACCACGGGGAACGAACAAGTTACAGACCTGTAGAAAGAGCTTAAAAATGTTTGGACTTAAAACATCCCCTTGACGGACTCCTAAACTTGAGGTGAAGGGTTTAGTTAGTTTGTCCCCGGTCTTGATGGACACCATTCTATAAGAGGAAAGATGGGTAAAGCGGGAAAGATTGGTACACGGAGAAAGATCGGTACAATGAGAAAGATCAGTATGGGGGAAAGATCATCTTGAAGGGGAAAACTGAGTATATACTGATTTTTCCGGGGGACATGAGAATGAGTACTAGTATATAGTGATTCTTCCGGGGTGGGGGGGGAATGAGTATATGTAACACCGCTATCCGACTTTGTAAAAATGAATAAACTTAGCACCGTGACCAATCTGCCAAGTGTTAACAGAATTATGAATGATTGGGTGAAATACACTATGTACAGTACAGAAAGACACATACCATAAGATAAGATAAGATAAGAAAACTTTATTTGAATTCGGTTTTTGTATAACAATAAACACAAGCTCTCAGGAGCTTTTTACCGAATATACATAATAACACAAGATACATACAAATATTAACATAATCGCATAAATACACATATAAAGCAGTCATTTACATACAGTTAGCAAATGCAACATAAAAAGCAGCATAAAAAGCACAAAAATAAAGAAAATGAATGGTCATCAAGATAGTGGTACCGTACCCACTCAAAAACTGGTGTCTTGAAATATTTTTTTTATCGTTTAAGATATCTTCATACTTTTTCATCATTTTGTGATAGCACTTATCACTATTAAGAAATTTACCATATCACTATCAAGAAATTTCACAACAATTTGTTTATTTCTAAAGGAAGTTTTTGAGGAGCGTGACCATCCATCCGGCTGCTCTTAATGTTCCATGAACCTGTTTTATATCACAAACTCTATATTAATGAGATTTAAATGCATAAAATTTAAATCGTTTATCGAATTTAGCCGTTGTTGTCGATCGTGATTGTTTGGTTATTCGGCATTTTATTAAACCTTATTGGGATGACGTCATTTGTACGTCCTTTTTGAAATAGTATTTGGAGGGAGAAGAAGCCTTCAAAATACAGACATCTGTAATCGACCAAAATATGACATTTTACTCAATTTACAAATTATCTAGTCATATTCAAATTTAACAATTGTAACTTGTGAATAAATTGTTGTTGCCAAACCTTTATTGATTGTTTTGTTTTTTATAATGAGGGCATCTGGGGATAAGAATGTATTTTATTTATTTCAACATGTTTTTTGTATTGGCTCACGCCTCTATTGTGCTCTTTCCAAATAAAATATTGAATTGAATATTAATTGAATTGAATTAAAACGAAAGAAAGTGAAAATATTTTTAACCGGAAATAAGTTTTAAGTTGCCACTCGATTTAAGGTAGGTACGACTACCTCTGTGATCAGCAATGGTATGTCTCTCTCTGTACACTGTTTTTGGAAATATCTGAAATTATTAGCAATATCAAATTCATGTTGGAGAAAAACCAGATTGGTAAGGGACCGACCATTTAACTTGCAGGGGGAGGGGGTATGGTTTTTTTTTTTCGTTCAGAAATTTGTTTTCGGACAACACGAGAGTTAGAATATTTTTTTTTTCGCACAAAGTGCGAAATATTTTTTCCAGTATTGAACATTAGGTTATATGACAAAAACTCTGAATCAGATTATTTTTTTTTCCTCCACCAAAATCAGAATATTTTTTTCAGCAACATTGGGAATCAGAATATTTTTTTAGGAAAAAACCATAACCCCCCCTCCCCCTTTCAAGTTAAATGGTCGTTCCCTAAATACGTATGTACTCATGTTGAAAAGAAGAGATACATTTGATGGACACCAACCCCCTATCCTGAATGCGACGATAAACAGTCGCCCAGAGCGGAGGCCACCCCATGGTCTTCAATATGACCCACGTCCAACTACGTACATCACTAAAACTAATCGGATAAAAATTCAAGATAATTATTAATGAACTACTGTTAAAAGACTTCTAAAACGATCAGTGATTTCAGGGAGTTCATAATTACAAAGTCGGAAACAGGCAAAGTTTCACCACAAGATACGCAAACAGATTCATGTTTGTTCCCTGCATATTTACAGTAATCATTTTGCCGCTTTACCATTGGTCTGCAGCACTGATCATATATGTGATGTTCGTTATTTTCGTGAAAAACACCTAGTTTCTTTATCGAACAACATTAGCTGTTACATGAAGAATATATGCCCGGTCTGAAAAGCACATGCAACCTAATTTTTCTGATGAATTGTAGTCAATTACTACATTTTACCCTGGCGGAAGACAAAATTTGACAATACCCATCGCCGTTTTCGTTGAATGTTTAAGAAAATGGGCAAACATGTCGATCAACAGACCTTTTAGGTATAATCTATAAACATGTCATTGTTGGATAGGCTATATCTTAACTTTGAATATATTGCTGTTTGAAAGTAATCTTGTAAAGCATAGAACAATTCCTACCTCTGCCATGTGAGATTTCCAAAGTAATCCTTACTATTTGACCGGAACTACTTGCAGTAATCGAAATTCTATACTTACCTAAACTGCAGTAATCAATGATCCGCTTACTCTTGTCAGGGAGTGTTATGTCACCCTAACCGCATTTGGTGGTGTAATGGTTAGCGTGCTCGCCTCGAGTGCGGTAAATCGTGGGTTCGAGCATTAACTGTTGCTGAAGTAGAACTCTACACTGTCTGATGTATTGATGTTAAGGTTACTTTGCTTACTAGCGACTCGCCCCCTCCCCCCTCCCCCGAGACTAGTGAAATATGAATGAAATAACTTCTGCATATCTTTTTACATTTAACAACACAAGTCAACACTTTTGTATTACAATAAGTTTAAGTTAACATTTGGTGCAGTTTGCTGACATGAGGATATTCTGCAATTGAGGTAAAATGCAAATAATTTTTAATATTGATAAAGATTGATTGATTGATATTTTTGTGCTTAACGCCACTTCCAGCAATATTTCAGCTATATCATGGCGACCAGTTTTAGTGGTGGAAGAAACTGCAGTACCCGGAGAGAACCACCGAACATGAGCAAGCAAGTGGTAAACTTTATCACTTGCGGGTACGATTCGAATGTACCATTTTATAAAATTTACAAACATTTTTGTTGAGAAAAATGGAATATTTATTTTAAGAAAATTTTTCCGTGAAAACAAAAAATATGGACGAACTTGCGTATAAATCGAGCAACAAGAAAAGCAAACTACTGTAGTTAAGTTGGAAAGTTATACACAATACAGTTTATACAGAAGCAAAATTGCCAAAAAATAGGATATATGAACGGTTTATGCCATTTTTTAAATACCTGAGTAGAAACTTGAAACATTTATTTTACGACTGTACAGTCATACAACAAAATCATATCGGTGTTAAAAATTACATGGTTCTCCGCAAAGCACGCACCATTAAATTTCTTCACAGTATAACAAGTTTTACACAAACGTTGATGCTACAGATTTCTGTGTTTATAGTAGGATTTAAACACGTGCTTTTGTTTATGTCAAGCACGTGTATTTGTTTATATATTGTCACGTGTGTTGTTTGTATATGATTAATAGGGGTTCATTCATTGGTATTAAATATGATACGATATAGGTGTATAGGTGAAAGTTTGTTCATGTCTAGCCCGTGCTAGAGCAAGAAAGAGAAATTAGTTTATGCGGTAAATGTATTGCGGGATTTAAGTCATTCGAGGTTCGCATTCAGTACAGCAAAGATGTCTTGATCCCCCCACCCACCCACCACAAATATATGTATAATAATAAAATCACACACAAACACACAAGTGATGATAATTTTATGTACATTTTTTGTTTTAAGTTTTTTGTAAGTAACTGTCATTGAAAGCTCATTTATAGCAATGTATGTTAGATAATGTTTACTTACAGTTGCTTTTCTTTTGTAGATTGGATTTTTGTATAATGTATAACCTATGTTACCTGCAGCGGCCAAGACAGACATTTTGATATTTATTGTAATAAAGTAGAACTTTGCTGTACGCTGTCTGGCGAGCTGATCCTATAAACAGGTGTTGAGTTTTATTTTATAAATTATTTATGTTCGTCTGAGTTCACGAAATAAAACATAACAGTTTTTATCTTCTAAGAGTTGCAGAATATTTACGGAAAATACTCTTTGCTGTACGGAATTGATCAGAATTTTAGAATGTGAGAAGATTATTGAATTTTTAGAACAATTGCAGCATAATCTTGATCTTTGGACAATCTTCGTGACTTAGAACATAGAACATACGAAGAACTATATTTTTTTTGAACAAAAGTATACACAACACCTTAACAAATGCAATACAATTTACCTGTAAGATTACAACCACTTTTAGTTTTATTGCGACCCTTTATCAGTTGACCCAGGGGATGTCATAGGTTGACCACAGGCACAGGTGTCGGCTCACACTCACAGACTAGTGCCTTGTTAACTATCCACGTAAGTTGCTATTTTTTCACAGTGTTTATGTGGCTATGGATATTAACTTAGATGGATTGGTCAACAAGACCATGTGCAAAGATTATCAGGTGGGGAGGGGGTTTGACTTGCCCCCTTTTTGAAAGATTTATATAAATCCTTGCTCTTTCAGTTTTGTAACAATTTTGGTTCTAGAAGTATTTTTCAGAATATTTGAGATATCACTATCAATTATATCATATTAAGATCAATTCAAACCATTAATTTAGTATCCTCATCAGTAGACTATAAAATAAATTATTTAGTTGGCACTGCCACTTCAGGCACTTGTCTTAAATAATCTAGAACTCATTAAGGGGTCGTCATGATCATGTGGTAGTTTGATTTACAACTACCTGTACAAACAGTGCCTATCACCACTAAAGTTGTGAGTTTGAACCCCTTTTATGGTGATGTGTACTTGATATGACATTTTTCGTCACAGTCTGCACCAAAAACTTTTTTAGCCACTAGTCCTTCGGGCTAGTGAAGCAGTAGATTTTACTAGTCCAAACAGAATTTTACTAGTCCAAAAAAAAACACACGCTAAATTGGTTAATATATTTTATTTCAAAACATTTTCAAAAGTTGATTAGGTACGACCATTTTTCCAGTGGCCCTGGAACCCCTTATTGTGATGTCCTTTGTATGATCGCTTTTGTTAATAACAACATCGGCATTACGTTTCCTCTTGGCAACCTTGCCAGGCTTGGCCTCTTCAGTCCACCGAAGCATTGTTACTACAATAAATCTTAAGTCCGGAAAGACCGAAGTACACCACCACGTGCAGAATGGGAGATAAAGACAGGTGTCAACCTCTGAAACTTCCAAAAGGGGTGATCACCCCCATTGGGAAGTGTCCAATGGGGGTGATTTTGCGTAGTGTCATTTTTTCATGGGGAAAAGGTGATTCAAGTTATGTAACGTTTTATTTCAAAATACATCATACAGTGTATGTACTATTACATTTTGAGACATGGCTAAATGAAATTCTAAACTGATTTAAATTTTGAAAAGTACTCACCAAGATTCAAGATTGTTGACGCGTATCCATGGTATCGTTCAATGCTGAAGGGAAAAACTACGAGGATCTCGAATGTGGGTCATGCGCGGGTGTAAAACCCAAAATGCAGGTGATTCTAAACACCTGCGCGGGTGACGGACGGATGCGGGTAATTCCGGATTCGACGACGAAATTGCGGGTGTGACCCGCGCAATGCGGGTGACTTGACGACTATGGATAGAGAACGAAAAATAAAAAAACACTTTCGTTTGCAAAAAAATAACTGAATCTCTTAAGATATCCTCATTAGTAAAGTTTAATAGTTCTTTTACTATCTATCAATGGCGATCCACCACGATTTTTAATACGTTGGTAATATTAATACATGTCTGTGTTGAAACATATTGCTTTGGTAATAAGACAGATCGGAATACCGGAACAACATGGTTTCAGACTGATTACCCTGGCATTAAAGTACTAAAGGCTAACAGTTTATTCGTATTGTTTACAAATAAAATCCGTATGATAGACGTTTATTATACCCCCACTCGTAGAGAGGGGGCTATATTGCAATCACCTTGTCCGTCCGTCCGTCCGTTCACACTTTCGTAACAGATATCTCAGCTTCTACTGGAAGAAATGATTTTATATTTGATATATGGCTTTGGCATGGTGACTTGTAAAGTGTCTCCCCTTTCCAGGTTTACCGCATATCTACTTTCTGTTTACAGTGCGACTTAGAATTTTTCATGTTTGCCGTAATGAAAACATTTTCGTAACAGTTATCTCAGCTTCTACTGGAAGAAATGATTTGATATATGGCTTTGGCCTGGTGACTTGTACTGTGTCTCCCCTTTCCAGGTTTACCGTACATCTACTTCCTGTTTACCGTGCGACTTACAAATGAATGAGTGGGGGTATTCTTAGCATGACGTAGCGTGCAACATCTTGTTACATTTGTACCTTTTTCGAAATTTTATCTTTTTATGTAAAAATCACAGAGAACAAGGTAAGGGAGTGAAATGTTTTACTAGTCTGATCGGGCTAGTGGTAAGGGAAAATTACTAATCTGAATATCAGTTTACTAGTCTGGGACATCGGACTAGTTGCTAACGTCGCAGACTTCGATAAAGTTTGTCAGTCACTTGCAACAGCCGGACAGGTCAGTGGTTTTCTCCGGGTACTCTGGTTTCCTCCACCAATGAAACTGAGCGTCACTAT
>MJUT01017464.1:211696-229461 GCA_002080005.1 Gigantidas platifrons | reverse complement strand
TAGACGTTTATTACATTTGTACCTTTTTCGAAATTTTATCTTTTTATGTAAAAATCATAGAGAACAAGGTAAGGGAGTAAAATGTTTTACTAGTCTGATTGGGCTAGTGGTAAGGGAAAATTACTAATCTGAATATCAGTTTACTAGTCTGGGACATCGGACTAGTTGCTAACTTCGCAGACTTCGATAAAGTTTGTCAGTCACTTGCAACAGCCGGACAGGTCAGTGGTTTTCTCCGGGTACTCTGGTTTCCTCCACCAATGAAACTGAGCGTCACTATAAATGATATATTGTTGAAAGTGGTCTTAAGCACCACAAATCTAGCTGAACCTACAAGCACATGCAGCTTCTTTATACATTTTGTAATCCTAATTTAATTTACATGTAACATCATACATGATCAGTTGCAAAATTGACATGTTTTTTTATTTTGGATCATATGTTAGTCTTAAGTAATATATATTTATACTACAGTTTTCCAGGTTAACAGGTTAATATGCATTTAACTCGGAAAACTGGTATAAATGATTTGAAGACATGCAAAATTGAATATCACATATAGGTCATTGATTATTGCACGGCTCTCTGAGAGTAATAAAACAACTTTTGAATTTTGTCAAACATACATTATAGTCAGAGACATACCATGATAAATCACTGTGATAGACGTATCACTCATCTTAGTGATACTGATACAGTACAGTCAGAGACATACCATGATAAATCACTGTGATAGATGTATCACTCATCTTAGTGATACTGATACAGTACAGTCAGAGACATACCATGATAAATCACTGTGATAGATGTATCACTAATCTTAGTGATACTGATACAGTACAGTCAGAGACATTCCATGATAAATCACTGTGATAGATGTATCACTCATCTTAGTGATACTGATACAGTACAGTCAGAGACATACCATGATAAATCACTGTGATAGANNNNCATGCAAAATTGAATATCACATATAGGTCATTGATTATTGCACGGCTCTCTGAGAGTAATAAAACAACTTTTGAATTTTGTCAAACATACATGTACAGTCAGAGACATACCATGATAAATCACTGTGATAGACATATCACTCATCTTAGTGATACTGATGTATCTTTTGTTCTGTTTAATATATCTTCATAATTTCTTTTGTATTTAGAGTGTTACTTGCTATCACCCAAAATGCACAAGAAAGTAAATAAATAGATTAAACAGACCAAGTAATATATCAGTATCACTAAGAAGAGTCTGTCACAGTAACTGTACTTGTACTCTTCAAATAGGACTAATTTTCTAATGATAGTCAGTTGGTAATTGTCACCGATGATCGACCATTGATCTTGAAAATATGACTGATTCCCACCACTAGTTTTAGTATTATCATGGTTATTTCATTGGTAAAGGAAACCAGATCTAGAAGAAAACCATCAACGTGCTGTAAGTCACACCAACTTTTTCACCTATAGTTGTATCGAGCACACCTTACCAAAAATTGAGAAATGTACTGGCAATTTTACAATCTAACAATAGTCATTTTCATTAAGTACAATTTTAACAGGATGACTTGTGATTGAAGCATGTACATGTACCTCACCTGATAGAGTTCAGTACGTATGGTATATATAGATAAAAATAGTCTAAATAGATACTGGAAGCTGGTGATGGTTTCCAGATTTCAATCCACAGAGCTGCCTAGCATGTGCCTAGGCGGTGGATAGAGGATGTCCTTTTGAAAGGGCCAGGGTAGAGGTTATCATTTCATAACATTTCAGAAAACCTTATCATGGACCGTAATGGATACCTCGTTTGCAAAGTGCTATGTTCCTTGCATGTTATTAGAGATCTTTTTTTGTATATTTTAGGCACATGTGTAGCTGCTACAAAAGACTAATTTTTTTTCATGTTGACTGCTGTTATTCCAGTTTTCCCCAATTCCTCCCTCATTTCTGTATGTTATTTATACACTTTTAGCATATTATGGTACTGAATATGCATGATATATTTGCTGCTGGATGTTTAGCAACCAACAATTAATCAATCAATTTTCTTTTCTAGCTAGCACTTCCACCACTGGCCATATAAGGATATATACAATGTACATGTAAACAAAATTCTGTCAATGATTCCCGTAAAACTAAATATAAAATCAAAATTTTATTTTTATATGAAATTGTGGCTTTTCAAATAAAATTGTTCCACTATAAAGTTCATATACAATGTAGCTCACTTGCATTTGAATATACCATATTTGCTGTTGTATAAGCCCTTCTTTTTCCCTAAACATTTTCCAGGGGTTTATTTATGACTTTGCTGTATTTCTTGATCATCAAGATTTATTTCCTACATATGTTTGATGACTTTTCTTTCTACTTTCAGGATGAAGACTACCAGTAACATGTTATATATCAGTTGTTTGTTATAAAGAAGCAAGCGGGAAAACACATTTATCTTCAAAGATGAACACCAAAGAAACCATGGTAATAAAAAGATTAGTACAATAATATTCACACATTATACAGTCAAAAGAGTCAGTGATTGTTGTTCTACACCAAGTGAACAATTTTACAGCTAAATCATGACAAAGAACAAGTTACATTGTAATGAGATGAGATTGATGATGTCCACTTTGTACCAGATCAACAGGCTAAGCTTAGTCAGATTTTTATAGTGTTACATGTAGAAACAATTGTTGATAGCTAACTGGTCTATGCTTTTACTTTTTAGAGAAGCAGAAAATATTAACTGACCGTATATTGTTTGGTTTGAAAGAATGGAGTTTGAATCCACAATCTACTGCACTTGAGGTGAACACAACAACCACTAACACTACAAATCATTGTCATTGACATACCACTCATTTTTGTTATATATCTTTTGTTCTTTTTCATATATCTTCAAAATATCTTTTGTATTTAGAGAATATTAAAAAAAAATTTTGCCATCATCCTACTTACAGGTATTATTGTCTACCACATTTGTATTTTCTCATACCCAAAATTATTGTTGTTTTCCGTACTGACCTTCATAAAAAGAAGATTAAACACCGAATTATTGGCGAATACGCTACGAAACGTTAATATTCAAACAACATTAAACGAGCATGACAATCATGAAGTGTTTGAATCTTAACAGTATTTTCCTTACCTCAAAGCTAAACCCAGAGAATTCCAAACTTCCGTTTTTATAGGTGGCGCTGTTACTTTCACTTTGATTTTTTTATCATTCTGGACAATAAATCCGATAGCGATAGTTTTAGGTCTTTTTTGTCAAAAAAAGAACACCAATCGTATATTTTGTAGCATAACTGTTTAATGATACCTTAAGCAAATCATTTATGGACAGTTAAAAATAAAAAAAAAAATCGTAGACAATATGCCTTTAAAGTAAGCAAATATATTAAAATAGAGCAAAAGATATATCCCATATCTTTAAGAAGAGAGATACTTGAATCATACTTCTATCTTTAAGAAGAGAGATACTTGAATCATACTTCTATCTTTAAGAAGAGAGATACTTGAATCATACTTCTATCTTTAAGAAGAGAGATACTTGAATCATACTTCTATCTTTAAGAAGAGAGATACTTGAATCATACTTCTATCAAAGTGCTTTATCATGCTATGTCTCTCTACTGTACTGTATATATACTAAGTGACAAACTAAAGAATACAAACTTTTGTAGATTAGGCCATGCAAAATTAATTCCTTGGTTCTCAGGCCCTTTTTTGTCAAAATTGATGAGGGAGGGCGACATTTTTTTTTTATCCTTTTACTGCTGTAAAAAGTGATGAGGGAGGCATTTTTTTNNNTTTTTTTTTTTTATGAAAAATATGGCAATGTATAAATCTTTTCATTACTTTATTGAAAATTTCAATTTTATTTCTTCCGATGGTGGCAGAAACATCACAAGTGGTTAATTTTTATGGAAACGTCCAACGTACCATTTTTTTTATCTCCGTAAACAATTCCAATAAGGTACATGCTTCGTAGAAGCCCCCTTTTATGTTCCCTGGTAAAACTGGCCAACATTTGTGCCGAATTTGCACAGAAACGATTGACATTTTGTCTAAATGTCAAACGGAAACACGTTTTTTATTTATACATTGTCATAACGATGCTTTAAATCTCATTTAAGCATGATGCGTTTTAAAGCGTTTCACTGACCACGCGATATAAGAGAAAAAACGGATGCGGTTGTTTTTTCCGTATGGACAGCACTACCGCATTTAAATATTTTTTTTAACTATTTTTGCAATAAAATCGGCAATGCGGCGACGAATTTCCACATGCGGGCGGGCCTGAGAACCAAGAAATTAACTTTTTATGGCCTTAATATAAAGTTTATATTACAGTCCAACCTGCTTTAGTGACCACTTCTATTAACATACCTGTTAACCCTCCCGCATTTCGCGGGAGACTCCCGCTTTTGAGCTCGGCCTCCCGCAAAGAATGTGCCTCCCGCGCGGGAGACTAAAAACACCCGCTTTGAAATACTTCTCCCACCTCCCACATTATCTCCCGCGACCATAAATTTGATTAAAATCGAAAAGTTGGACGCCATTTTTGTTGTTTTTATCAGCTGGGTCATTAAAACATTTGCGTGAATCAGCCGATTGTTACTCGGAATTCTCTCGGTTTTTACTAGAAACGCCGATAATGTAAGTTGTTTACGATATCGAGTGGATAACTACACGAATCAAAGTTGTGAAAAAAGAAAATTTGAAGGCGAGTATCGTTCAATTACTTACTTAAATACGAAAAAAACTTTAAAAAAAATACAGTTCAACTATGTCACAATCAAGGAGACGTTGGAATTCAGGACCTAGCACCCCTTCTTCAAAGAAAAAGAAACATTATTGCAAATTCTTGGAGGACTGGACAAAATTATACGATTGGGTGCAGCCTACTTCTTTAGGGAATGATAAGGCATTTTGCAAACTTTGTTCTACAAATTTTAGTGTCAGCCATGGTGGTGTATATGATATTAAAAGACATGCTGATGGAGATTCACACAAAAAAAGCAGTTGCTTCAACAAAGAAATCAACCAATCTTAAAAATGCAGACCCAGAGAGAATTTTTTCTATGTTAAAAAACAATCCAGACAGATATGAGATCTGAGTTGAACAATGACACACTTTGTTCTTTATTATGTGCAAAGCAAAATCAAAACTTGTTGTGTTATGAGTACGAACCAAGTGACTCTGTTCTAAGATCAGCAAAACAAGCTGTATTGTCCTACCAACGTGGTTTGAAGTAATGTTGCTCAGCAACAACAATAAAAGTTGTACAGTAAATTTTGTTTGCTTTAATCTAAAAAATTTAGTGTAAAAAAGTTCGTCACGCAAAATCTCCCACATTAAATAGTTGGAATGTGGGAGATCTCCCACATACACAATCTCTGAGGTTAACAGGTATGTATTAAGCAATAACTTTAATTTAAATTTCCCTTCACAGTGCATACATATTAATTACACCTGTATTTAAGGACAACCTGTGTTATATGACCATATTTCTATGTTCCTTGGAAGGTCACAAAACACATGTTTGACTGTTTATCAACATTTTCTATGCAATCGTGCCTTCACCTGAGTACTCATGCAGAAAATGAAACCTGTTATATCCAATATGGACCGCTTCTTTTGTTTCAACGGTACTGTACCTTATACAATGTACATGTTCTAGTGATGATGACCAATATATGTGTTTCATCCTAAATGATATATGTAGCACCTGTTTAGCATCATTTGTTGAATCACATTAATACCAGTTTCAAATTTATATCAATAATAAAACACATCTATCACAAAAATACTGAAATTCACAAATTAATGTGATATCTTTTATTCATGCAGATTGTTATATGCCTGTGATAATGAATATGTACACAAAAACCATAAAGAATAATGAAACCATATTAAATATAATGGATTTGAGTGAGTGATTGTTGTTCAACACCAAGTGAACAATTTTTCAGCCATATCATGATGAGAACAAGTTAATTTTCAATGAGATGGTGATGAGGTCCGCTTTGTACTAGATCAACACGCTTATGGTGCAAGCTCACTGATGCAAAGACCAGCGTACAGTCAAACCTGCCGTAACGGTCACCCGCTCATAACGGTCACTTTCGTGCTCTCCCGGTGCATTTTACTATATATTTTAATTCGATATAGCGGTCACCTGTTCAATGCGGTCAGCAGTCACCATTTATAAGTAATTTTCAGTGTTAAACCCTATGTATAACGGTCAATTTTATTTTAAAAATAATACCGGAAGTGATTTCGGAAGATCAGTAGTTTTCTCAAATGTACCAGAAATCCTGAGGTGTTACGAAATATATTGACTAATTTAATTTGTTTGTCTGAGGTGAAGTCATGTGACATAGTTTTTGTTTTATGAATCGTAAATGACATAAAGGACAGTTTATCCCCGGGTGTTATTGTGGATTTTTATTCATTACGACGAGATAGAAATTCACTCACCAAAAATATTTTGTATCTAATACGTCATGTCAAAATCATCAACATCCGTAAATAGGAAAGCTTTGAAATTTGACAACAAAATGAAAGCGATAAATCATTGTGATGTTGGGAAAAGTTGACGGGCTGTGGGCGAGGAGATTGGTGTTGGTCATACCCAGATAATGAACATTCTTTAAAGAAAATGCGAGATTCTTTACGATTTTGAAAACAACGTTCCCAGTTCAACCTCGTGTTACTGGAAATTGTACTTTTGTTTATTAAATATCTTTATTTATTTATTTGTATGTTTTATTCAAATCATATCATATTGAGATAATTTCATCAACAATAAATGTAAACCAGAGTAAAATTACGACAGGAACAAAATAACCAGTAAAACATTAGATGTAATGAAAAATGTTTATTTACAACTAACGTGCAATATTTTGTAAAAAAAATCAAAACCCTTCACATAAAGGTCACCTGTATATAGCGGTCATTTTGTCAATCTCCCCCAGGTGACCACTATAGACAGGTTTGACTGTATATATATATGTCACCGTACACATTATCCTGATTTCGAGCCAACCAGTCTTTGTTCTTAATCTTTAATACTGTGTGCTTAGTGCAGAATCAGCAAATACGAATTTTGTAATCTTTGGTTTTACCTGATCGGGGCCTGAAACCATGACCTACCGCATTTGCAGCTATATAATGGATTTATATTTTACGGGTAGTCTGATACTGTCATCTCCTAATTATCCCCTCGCCAATGAAGTTGCAAAGGGATATAGTAACGCTACCGTCCGTCTGTCCTTCTGTAAAATCCTTGTGAACACTCTAGAATCAACATCCTTCAATGGATTATGACCAAACTTGGTACATACTTTTTCCTTTAGAAAATCTGGAACCCTATTGATTTTCAAGGTCAAAGGTCATGGTCAGCGGGTCAAATTTTTAGGTGAGGGGATACGCCATGCTTTGCGTTTCCCTTGTTTTTATTTTGTTTTCAACAAATCAACACCCCATATTTTCCCCACTGGATGGGCATTAAGATATGCATGAATTTTATTTGTTTACAAATAATTTGTTAATGCAAATCATTAGGAGGAAAAGGGGAGAGAATGTGATTGGAATACTTGATGCTGTACAATGGCTTGAAATTGTACAAGGGAAAGGGTTGGTTGACAGTTTCAGAACACAACAACCACTCGTCTAGCTCATCTAAAATTTCGAAACACAAGGAAAAGGAAATCTAGGTCATAAGTTGGCACAGGAACAAAACTGAAGCATTACTTTTAGGTTCTAATATGGACGATCAGCAATACTTGTGTATGATACTGATAGAAAAAAAAACTTAATAGTCGATTGAATTCAAATATGGATATTTCTGTTGAAATTATTATCGACAATGTTTATTTTTCTTGCAGATTTGTACGATGCCATTCAGAATTAAAGCAATGGAGGTCAAATCTAATTCTCCAAAGTCCACTAAAAATAAAGTGGAATTTTTTAGAACAAAGAAAAAAAGAAAGGAAACGACAAGATCGCCAAAGGACGGGATGAGAATAACTTTCAGAGATTTTGGATTTAAATCTACAGATCAATTGAATGAAATAAAAAAGCAGTCTAAATCAAACAATAAAAATCTACAAAGAATGAACTTGATAAAATCACTGCAAGTTAATAAGTATAAATCAGCAAAATATGGATTGAAAAGTGGAAATCATAATGAAATGATGAGAAACCGATATCAATGCAATTTTAGAAACTGTAAATATTCATTTGTAAGAAAATCAGATTATAATGTTCATGTACGTACACATTTAAGATTGAAATCTGTTATTTGCAAAAAATGTGATAAAGGATTTGTCTGTAAAAAAGTATTTAAAAGACACAAATGTTTGGCTATGAGGAAAACCATAGATGTTGATCAATTATTTATATGTAAAGAGTGCGGAGAAATGTTTCATCAGAAAGGGATTCTATACATACACAAACGGTCACACAAACAGACAGAGCTAAATAAATGTGGCTTATGTACCAAAAAGTTCATTTTAAAATCGACCATGTATAAACACATCATGTCACATGTAGTGACTTTCAAATGTCAGACTTGCTACAAAATTTTTCATATTCCATGGCAATTTGAACAGCACATTTTATCACACATGGAAAATCTTCATCTCCATACATGTCTTTATTGCAGAAGAATTTTCACAAAGCAAGAAAACTTTGAAAAACACATCACATTTCATGCCCGACAAGTCAAATTGAAAGAAAAAAGAGGGAAAATTCCTGTCCAGCAGGATGAACAAAACTTGCTTCCAAACGAAATAAATTTGTCTGGATCATCAAAAATGTTTCATATTGGCAGCTCGACCTGTAAGAATCGTCCCGACTTTGATACACCAGATAGTTTGGATGTAGAATCGTGCACAAGACTACATGTTGATTCACCTGCAGTATATCATGGCAACAATGACAATAACACAGATGACTTTTCAACCTGTTTCAATATTGATACATCAAATGATAATTCTGGACTCGATGATAAAAATGTAGGCGATATGCCTAGTATAACTAAATTTGACTGTGTATTATGTAAAATGTCTTTCGACAATGTACCTGCCTTCATCCAGCATGTTAATTCTCACGAACCATCGGGGGATGTTAGGGAGAATGTAGGACTTAGTAGGGATATAAGACTTCAGGGGAACAGCAAGACAATCTACATCTGTAGGTGCTGCGATAAAAAATTTACAAATTATGATTTTGTCAAGGACCACTTGAAGCAGGTTTTTGAAAATGAGTCGAAAAATTTAGACGTTCAGCATAAACAAATTATTAATGAAATGGGAGGTGTTGATGTTGATATTGATTACAATAAGTACATTTTTTCAGTCTCGATTGGAAATTTAAAAAGTATCGAGAGTAGCGTGATTACTAAGAAAACAGTTATATATCACTGTGCTAAATGCAGCACTAATTTCAAAGATAAACAAAGTCTTTTAGGACATGTAAAATCATGTAAAAAAGAAGAGGCTAAATTTTGGTGTCCGGAATGTTATATTAAATTTGAAACTAATAAATTGCTGAAAGAGCATATTCAAATGGGACATCAGAAAATATTTACTGAGCCGATGCCAGATTTAGTGATAGTTTCAACAGAGCAATCACAGCCAAGACAGGAAGTAAAAAATGATACCGTATCATGCTTAAGATGTGATAAAACATTCGATACCCTTCAAGAGTATATAGAGCATAAGAATTTACATAATGCACAAGGCCCAGACACAGAAGGAGACGAGTTACATTGCGCTCATTGTAATGCAGTTTTTACTTCACAGGCACTGCTTTATAAACACATACAAAATCATTCTAGGCCTGTCAAATCTCCAAGTAAGAATAATGTATATTGCAATAAAATGATGGAAGATGAATACACAGGTCATTGGATTTGCAGGATTTGTAATAAAGCATTCTCGACAAAATGCAATTTGACTCGTCATATTACACTTCACGATGAGTCTGAGAAAAAAGATCACCATTGCCCATTTTGTAATCGTGTATTCCAGTATCAACGATATTTACAACACCACATCATGTACATGCACAAATCAAAAGAAGAAAAGAAACATTTCTGTACACAATGTGGCTCTTTTTTTAAATCGTTACAGAGTCTTTACCGTCATATGACCCTTCATACAGGTGAGGCTGACTTAAAGAGAAATTTGCCATGTGATTATTGTGAAAAGCGATTCAAATGTAAAGAAGAGCTAAAGCTACACACAAGAACTCATACTGGGGAAAAACCATTTCCTTGTGATAAATGCTCGTACAGAGCTGCAGCTTATTGTAATCTCCAAAAACACATTCAAAGGAAACACGAAAATTTAAATAAAATCGATGGTCGAAGAAATAATGGCAGGAAGAAAAAAGAAGTTAAAACAGAGGAAGAAAATGAAAAGATGGGTAGAAATGACAGGAAGTTAAAAATAAAAAATGAAAGAGAGGACATATAAGAAATGAAACAAAACAAAGCTGCTGATCAATAGAAAAATGAAAAGAGGGAAACCATGACAGAAGATGTTGAAAGAACAGGAAAAAGTCTAATAAAAGTTAAAAACAAAAGTCAAACAACAAATATTCCAATTCAGGATGGAATGGAATGGGTTTATTAAAGAGATGATGGAGAAACTTGATCAGTAGAATGTAAAGAGTACAAATGTAGATATAGGATAGCTTTGATGATAATATTATAGTAAATGTATACCTATATTTGTAAAGTAAGCAAACTGGTTGAAATGTTTGTTTGTTTGATGGTGTTTAATGCCACTTTCAACAATATTTCAGTTATATCGTGGCAGTCAGTTTTATTGGTGGAGGAAACCAGAAGACCCAGAGAAAACCACCGACCTGTCACAAGTCACTGACAAACTTTATCACATAATGTTGTACACCTTGCCCTGATCGAGAATCAAAAAGTGGTGATAGGCACTGATTGCATGGGTAGTTGTAAATCCAACTACCATACGATCATGGCTACAATGGCCCCTATGATGATAACTATGGTAGTATATGTATACTTATATTCTTAAAGTAAGCAAACTGGTTGAAAATGTTTTATAATTGTTTTTCATTGTACTATAACAATCTGACATAAATCAAGTGATAAAATATCAAACACACCATTAACAACTTAATCTGACATTGTGTCTAGGTGAACCTGGGGGCTTATCTTATCTCACTCTGACATTGTGTCTAGGTGAACCTGGGGACTTATCTTATCTCAATCTGACATCGTGTCTAGGTGAACCTGGGGGCTTATCTTATCTCAATCTGATTAATATTATATCTCTGCATTTGCTTCAAAGTTTCTATCGGATGTTTTGTAGTCGCCACGTCCACTACAAAACAACCGATAGAAAATAGGGAGCAAGTGCAGAGATATAATTTAAATTAGATTGATCTTATCTGAACCCACTGACATGATTATTGCAGCAAAATTTGCATTGGTTAATATAAAATTATCCTGGATGTTAAATTTAGTACCATTATGTGATACAGTTTGACAGTGACTTGCTACGTGTCGGTGGTATTCTCCAGGTACTCCAATTTCCTCCACCAATAAAACTGACCGCCACGATATAACTGAAATATTGTTGAAAGTGGCATTAAACACCATAACCACTGTGACCCTCAATACACACCCTGTTGTATTTTATTAGGTCTATACTATTGTTGAACTTGGCACTATGTCATTGGAATTTTTATTTTATTATTTATTAGAACATCATCCATTATATCTAAATGTGAGAATGAAGGTTTTTAGATACGTTTTTGTATAAAATCTGTCTCAACTGAACCTCCTTGTGATAAACTTTTGTGTTCAGAATAGACAGGTGTTTGATTTATACAAGTTAAATTAACAACGATTTCCTGCATTAGGACTTATTTAAAGTTTGGTTTATGCAATATTTTGGTTTATTCAGGGTTTGGTTTAGACAGGTTTCACTGTAGTTGTAAAGAAAAAATCGGCAAGAAGAGAAGCATAGTTTGTTCCCATATGAATGCCGATTTGATGAAAAATGTCCTCTGCTTGTAAAACTACAGTACAGTCAGAGATATAACATGATAAATCACTGTGATAGATGTATCTGATACTCATCTTTTGCTCTGTCTAATCTATTTACCTACTTTCTTATGCATTTTGGGTGATAGCAGGTAACACTTTAAAATACAAAAGAAATTCTGAAGATATATTAAACAGAACAATAGATATGTCCATATCACCAAGATGAGTGTTACATCTATCACAGCTGATCGTATGCTAGTTAGATTTATAACTACCTATCACCACTGATGTTGTGAGTTCGAATCTACATGTAGATCAGGGCGAGGTGTACAACATTATGTGATAAAGTTTGTCAGTGACTTGCGATAGGTTGATGGTTTTCTCCGAGTCCTCTGGTTTCCTTCACCAATAAAACTGACCTCCACAATATAACTGAAATATTGTTGAAAGTGGCATTAAACACCATAAACCAAACTAAACCAACCAATCTGTCACAGAGATTTATCATGTTATGTTTCACACTGTATAGGTACTGTAACACATTGGCTTTCTCTATTGTTTACCGCTGTCTTGAAGCCATACTTTATCATGTTTATGAAATTTTTAGACTTAAATTTTATTTATTGCATATTCTTAATTCATAATGCTGTTAATTTGGCATTTGCATGTTGTCTTATAAAATGATGCATCATCAATGGAGATATCCATGCATAATTTTTTATTGTCTTGGAAATTTTGTTACAGTATTTTAATGGGGAAAATTTTCATATGCAATGAAATGATTAAAAGAATTTATGGTATAATTTTAATAAATATGCCAGTGGTGGAGATATTTCCATTTATTAACAATTTTATCCTATGCTCAATTCCTTTCTATAAAACTAGGCATCCTGACATCTTTAGTCTTTGCCTTAATTTCTTTTACCTACTTGCCCGAAAGCCAAATGTAGAAAACATTTCCATTTATTCAAACAAATTCTGTCATAATTTTCACTAGTCCAAATCCAGTTTTACTTGTCCTGGGCTTTGAGCAAGTGGGTTAGTGCGAAGACTGATCTTAATTTACGTCCCATAATTTCTGTATACCTTTATAAATATTACAAAACTGATTCAAACCCAATTCTACATAAGTGGTCATTTATACAAATGTCATAATCATATAAGTAAAGAAGGAAAGGGTTGGGAAACATTTAACCAGTTTAACCCTGCCACATATTTGTGCCTGTCCCAAGCCAGAACCTGGATTTTTCCAAAGCCATATATATGTTATTTGTTTGTGTTCAGTTATTTGAGGTGAGAAGTTGTTCTTTCTTGTTGATATTGTTTCATGATTTACGGTCAATGTTTTAAACTCTCTTTTCAGTCAGATGAGCCTATTGTTTAAGGATTATCATTATGTTTATTTATTTTGTGTACAATACACATGTACATTTTTATTTATTTTGTGTACAATACATATGTGCATGTATATTTTTGTTTATTTTGTGTACAATACGTGTACATTTATATTTTTAAGAGTACAAATGTGTTAGTGAGGAGAATGTTTTTGAAAAACACAAATCTGATTAAACTCACATCTCTCACATGCTACTCTTTACTGATATATCAGGTTTGGATTAGGTTGGGTTATAGTGTTTAACGCCATTTTCAACAATATTTCAGTTGTATTGTGGCGATCAGTTTTCCTGGTGGAGGAAACCGGAGAAAGCCACAGATCTATCGCAAGTCACTGACAAACTTTATCACATTATAATATTGTAGCCAGTACACCTCGCCATGGAGAGGGTTCAAACTCACAATACTAAAGGCATGGATTGCATAGATATTTATAAATCCAACTGTTAGCTTTTCACATTTTTATCTTCTTCTCAAGAATCACCATGCCAATTTGGACCATACTTGGAAGGTCCTCTTCCTAAAGGTGTCCAGTGACTGTCCTACATCCAAGATGGCTGTAATGGCTTCTCATTGGTTGAAAAATTGTAAATCTTTGAAAATCTTCTTCAGAACCACTGAATGAAAGGACACCAAATTTGGTCCAAATAGTCCTTGTGTGGTCCACTTCCAATATTGTTTCTGTTGAGGTTTATGGATGTGGTTATTGGTGTTTAATGTCACTTTCTACAATATTTCAGTTATATGGTGGCGGTCAGTTTTATTATTGGAGGAAGCAGGAGTACCCAGAGAATACCACCAACCTGTCCCAAGTCACTGACAAAGTATATCATATAATGTTGTATCGAGTACACCTCGTCTGAATGGGATTCGAACTCTCAACGTTAGTGGTAATAGGCATTGATTGCATAGGTAGTTAGAAATCCAACTACCATACGAACATGACCACGACGGTCCCCTGTTTCTATTGCCCCTGTCAATTATCTAAGATGGCCTCCATGGATGATTGTGCAACTTTTAATTTTCTGATGTCTTTGGGGCTGTGTATGCTCACAGAAACATAAAGTAAGAGTTCACTAGGAGACAATGAGGAAATGTAAACTTTAGGATACACTTATGATTTACCTTTAGTCTAAAGTAGCTAATCAGGTATCTTAAATTTAGTGAAATGTACAAACCTTTATTATTCAAATAAAACGGTTGGTTTAGATTTATGGTGTTTAAGCCACTTTCAACAATATTTCAGTTAAATCGTGGCGGTTGGTTTTATTAGTGGAGAAAACCACCTACCCGTCGAAAGTCACTGACAAACTTTATCACTTAATGTTGTATCGAGTACACCTCACCAAATAAATCGAAACTAATAATAAACTACAGATATCAATAATGACAAGAACAAAGTCTTTATGTATTATTATTTTTCTTAAATATTTTTAAAAATTTGAATGAACACTTCACAGGTTTTCATATGTTGGGTGGTTTTCTCTGTGTACTATGGTTTCCTCCACCAATAAAATTGATCGCCGTCATATAGCTGAAATATTGTGGAAAGTTGCGTTAAACACCGTAACCGCTTAACCCTCAATACGCACCCTGTTGTATTTATTAGGTCTATACTATTATTGAACTAGGCACTGTGTCACTGGAATTTTAGGTAAATTGCACATGGAAAATGTTTTCAAATGTATAATAAATGAATTGATGGTTTGGTTTGGATTTATGGTGTTTAGTCACAATATTTCAGTTATATCGTGGCGGTCAGTTTTATTGGTGAAGTACCCGGAGAAAACCGACCTGTCGCAAGTCTCTGACGAACTTTATCACTATAATGTTGTATCGAGTACACCTCAGCATGCACGGGGTTTGAATTCACAACTTTAGTGGTGATAATCACTGATTGCACATGTAGTTGTAAATTCAATTACCATGCGATCACGACCACGACGACCCTTTAAATTAATTGAAAACATACGAATACGGTTAAAAATTAATAAACGGCTTTCCTTACTATGCCAGTTCAGTCTGACATTTATAAAGTTGTCACATCTTTCATGACCTTTTCATCACTACCTTTCTCCCTGTTCTTCAGTTAATAAAGTAGAGGCCGTAGCTATAATCCGACGGTCCATTATTCTGACTGAAAGCTTCCGTTAGTATGTCGACATATTTCACTCAAGCGAAAAGGACCAATAACATTAGAATTCCAAAATTTGAACATTATTATTTTGCATCCAAATTTAATGCAATTTTTTTTTGTAAAATGATCCTCTTTCTTGATTATTAATTGACCAGAATTTATTTTTGCTGTTTTATTTAGAAAAGGGGGACCAACTTCCACAATTTCATATATTTAGAAGGTACATTTGTATATGAAACATTTGACATAATAACACAAGACAAATGTTCAAAATTCAGTGGGTTCAACAAATGACCGTTTCTATCATATAACTGTAGTCAACATATCATTGTGTCCAGCAATTTACTGTGTCATGATAAAATACTGTGTCCACACTTGCTTTTAATTTACACTTGTTCAACTTTCCCTAATGGATATGCTGCTGTCGTAGCATGCTTCATTATGCATAGTCCTTTATTATATTTTGACAATCGTTTCTATAAAATGTTTCCCATAATTTTTTTCTGTGGAACCAAAGTTCCAATAAGAAACAACATCGACAGAACTGTTCATTAGTTTACAAACTTTGAGTCTTCTGTCCTGATCGACAATTCAACGTGGATGCCAGAGGCTAGGTTATGGTGTGGAACGCCTCTTTTATCAATAGGTCAGTTATATCGTGTCAGTCAGTTTTATTGGTTGCGGAAACCGGAGTACCCGAAGAAAACCAGTCGCTGACAAATTTGATCACATAATGTTGTATCGAGTACACCTTGATCGAGATTCGAACTCACAACTTTAGTGATGATAGGCACTGATTGCATGGGAATGTGGAAATCCAACTACCATACATATGATCACACCCATGACAGCTCCTGGATGCCAGGGCAAATATTGCATTTAAATTAAGATTGGCTAAAATTATGACAATAATAGGACCCACTTGAAAGATTACATTGTGATGTAAACATATTCCTGTTGGTAGTTCAATAAAACATCAAATATGGTCGCCACTACAGAACTTATTTTAAGATATGATCCTACGAAAAATATATACAAACACGGTAACCTTCTTCTCAGAGATAATTTTGAACTAAATAGTGCAAATATGATACTATGGTACATGTATATATGTACCATATATGCTATTTTTGTCCCCCGACGCTTCGTCGAAGGGGACTATAGAACTGGGTGTCGTCCGTCCGTCCGTGTGTTTGGTTTCCAGATGATAACTTGTGAATGGAAAGTCAGATTGAACCTAGGTTTGGCATGCAAGTGTATCTTATGAATATCCAAGTCAAGTTCGATAATGACAATTTTTCGACAATTTTTATACTTCAAAATTGCTAAATATTTGGTTTCCAGATGATAACTTGGGAACAAATAGTCAGATTGAAACTAGGTTTGGTATGTAAGTGTATCTCATGAATATCTAGGTCAAGTTCGATAGCGATCATTTTTCGACAAATCTTACCAGAGTTACATCCCTTTTTATACTTCGTCAGTGTGTCCCGAATTGGTTTCCAGATGATAACTTTGTGAATGAAAAGTCAGATTGAAACTAGGTTTGTCATGTAAGTGTATCTTATGAAGGTCAAGTTCGATAATGACAATTTTTCGACAATTTTTACTAGAGTTGTGCCCCTTTTTATACCTCAAAATTGCTAAATATTTGGTTTCCAGATGATAACTTGGGAACAAATAGTCAGATTGAAACTAGGTTTGGTATGTAAGTGTATCTCATGAATATCTAGGTCAAGTTCGATAGCGATCATTTTTCGACAAATCTTACCAGAGTTACATCCCTTTTTATACTTCGTCCGTGTGTCCCGAATTGGTTTCCAGTTGATAGCTTGTGAATGAAAAGTCAGATTGAAGCTAGGTGTGGCATGTACATATAAGTGTATCTTATGAATATCTAGGTCACGTTCGATATTGACAATTTTTACTGGAGTTGTGCCCCTTTTTATACCTCAAAATTGCTAAATATTTGGTTTCCAGATAACCTTGGCGTCGGGGGACCAGTGGCCAACAGCCTTTTATTGATGTCGATCTGAAATTCCACCACTGAAACAATTTCTCATAAGCCTTTCATACATGTAAAATGATACTAGGGTAAATTCTACCAAGCTTGTGATTTTGGTGTTGTCCTGGAATCCAAGATGACCGTCAAAGTTTAATGCGAATTTTAGATTTTTTTTGTTTAATTCTTAT
>MJUT01017464.1:180460-198110 GCA_002080005.1 Gigantidas platifrons | reverse complement strand
GCTCTATAAAACAACAGTCTGTAGGTGGACATGTCGCTCCACTTGGACACATTATTCTGATTCAGAGCCAACCAATCAGCTCTTACTCCTTAGTGATGCATACTTAGAGAGAAGCAACAAATACTAATTTTATAGTTTGACCTGACCTGGGGGAGAGTTGGGATCACATTGATTGGTTTAACACTCCACATTTTTGTAACTCTCCCAAGCCAGGAGCTGGATTTACAATGTCATATGTCCTGTTCTACTTTATTTTTGGTTCAGTAAGAAGTGATTGTTCGATTTGCTGATATTGGAGGAATTGTTGACCATCATTGTTTAAACTTTCTTTTCATAATGCAAAAAATTGTGGAACTTTTAATGTTTTTTTATTTCATTGAAAGCTGATCATGTAGATAAATCTTCCAGACCTATGAAATACTACAGTTAAAAAAAAAGAGCAGACATCACATAAAATGACTTTTGATACAATAAAACAGTGTGTTTTACACATAAATGATATAAAAAAAATGTAAACATTCTTGAAATTATGGCAGTGTCTGGCAAATGATATCACAGATAAAATATGGCCGAAATTTTTTGCCGTTAGAATGTGGTATCATGGCAGACCACAGATGTAAAATTTGTCCAACGGCAAAAAATTTCATCAAAAGATAAAAAAAAAAACACAATTAAAAACATACATGGCAATTTTCATTTGATAGAAAATATTTCTATCTACATACAAAATTCATTCTCCCTGATGTTATGAAGTAAAAGGAATGGTCCCTTCCTATTGGATGAAAATTCAAATAACAAATCATAAAATACAAAAATTATT
Source organism: Gigantidas platifrons (assembly GCA_002080005.1). Lineage (NCBI taxonomy): Eukaryota > Metazoa > Mollusca > Bivalvia > Mytilida > Modiolidae > Gigantidas > Gigantidas platifrons. The sequence continues at coordinate 197,290 of MJUT01017464.1, read as the reverse complement.
GCACATATATATATCATTGTTATTTGAAAAAAATCAACAAACCTTCCGTCCCGATGTGCTAAAAATAGATTCTAATTTAAAATAAAGTCTTGAACAGTATCATAACATCAACAAAAAAATGATTATAATAAACAAAAAATGGTAAAAATGAAATGTAAAGTTTATGATTAATTTAGTTGAAGAAGCAGACGTCTCCTAGTTCTATATTAAAGTCTTGGTCGGAGCCTCCTACATCATAAACAGCTATATCCATGATGGGTAAGGATTGTGTCCTCTTGGTGTTAATCTCCAGGACCGTTTTACCCCACTGGCCATTTTTAACCTGCAAAAAAAAATATATAAAAATTAATTTGTGTGATAATTTCTGTTTCATGTCTTGTTTGTTATTCATGAAACTGTGATGCAGTACATTTGTGCCAGTACACTTCAATAAATAATAATATGGGGACCTGATTGTCCCACTGGTAAAGGGTCTTTGACTTCTGATCAAACGCCTTGCTCCACTGACTTGGATTTGCAACCAGATATCCTTCCAAGGCTTTCCTCCCCTAAATAAACATCTGCAATCATGTGATAAATCCATGTCAGACATGTAAATAGAGAACTTATCAAAGTCAGTAGTGAACAATAATCAATGTTTTGCTAAGAAAAATTATTTGAGTAGTCTAATGAGTATTATTCCCCAGAAATCAAGAAGGCTATATTATAATGATCAATTACAGTCTGTATTGAGAGGATGTCTGAATGGGTGTACACTAAACACAGTCAATAACGGTATTTAATGGTGTACACTAAACACAGTCAATAACGGTATTTAATGGTGTACACTAAACACAGTCAATTATGGTATTTAATGGTGTACACTAAACACAGTCAATTACAGTATTTAATGGTGTACACTAAACACAGTCAATTATGGTATTTAATAATATGTTTGTAAAATGTCTAGAAACATAAAATGTTTGTATGAATCTTATGAGGCTCTACAGCAAACAAGTGTTGTAGAAGTGAGCAAAGTTCACATAGTCGTCAAGTGACCCGCAATTTCGTCGTCAAATTCGGAATGACCCGCATCCGTCCGTCACCCGCGCGGGTGTTTAGAATCGCCTGCATTTCCGGTTTTACACCCGCGCATGACCCACATTCGAGATCCTCGTAGTTTTTCCCTTCAGCATTGAACGATACCATGGATACGCGTCAACAATCTTGAATCTTGGCGAGTACTTTTCAAAATTTAAATCAATTTAGAATTTCATTTAGCCATGTCTCAAAATGTATTAGTACTTACACTGTATGATGTATTTTTAAATAAAACGTTACATAACTTGAAACACCTTTTTCCCCATGAAAAAATGACGCGACGCAAAATCACCCCCATTGGACACTTCCCAATGGGGGTGATCACCCCCATTGGAGGTTTCAGAGGTTGACACCTATGAGTTCACAGTATAAGAAATGCATTTTGTGTGTCTTTACCGTCCATGAATAAGCTATATATCACCCAAGAAATTTTTGATAGTGAGTGAGTACACATAACAAAATACTTATTTAATTTGTTCCTTACCTTGCATGAATCTTCTGAAATTTTGTATCTGATGCTCTTCTTGCCTTTGGTTGATAATGTACTGTCATCAAATCCAGCAAGTTTGATTGATTTCTCATCATCGCTATCAATGGCGACAGAATTTTTACAATTGTAAGTTATTTTCTGGTTGACCTTCTGGTGAAGATATTGTAGGAATTTGATTTGTGGTCTGATGAAAGTACTTGGATGATAGTTAAACTGAAAGTAGAACATGAAAGTGAAAGTAAGTGAGCACAATACTGAAAGTAGAACATGAAAATGAGAGCAAATGAGCAGATTATTGAAAGTAGAACATGAAAATGAAAGTTAGTGAGCACAAAACTGAAAGTAGAACATGAAAATGAAAGTAATCGAGTACAATGAAAATAAACACATCTCTAAAACAGATAGTATATGTGAAAAGAAACTAATCATTAGTGATCTTGTAATTATAGGGCTACTCCATGCAGCTACTTAATACAACTACAGAAAGTCATGGACCATTTCTGATTACTCATTGGTAGACACGATATATATTGCTCAAAATGATGAGAAACACCAATAATCCTAAAAATCCCACAAGTTCTATTGGTCAATATACTACCTTTCTTATAAAGCCACCCCTATTGCAATTAAAAAAAGTGGATTATGAGAGAGGTGGTCTCTCTTAAGGGGGACAATTTAGTAGTATTTTACAATCTAAAGACAGAAAAGTGAGCAGTCATATAGTTGTGTGTTAAATGTGTCAATTTTATCTCTACATTTGATATTTGATTTTGGAATTTTTCAGACTGTGGTATTATTTTGTTTTTCATGTTTTTACTATCTCAGTGCCTTTAAAATCAGGCCTATTAAGATGGATGGTCTTTGGTGGTCAACCTTATTTTGTTTTTCATGTTTTTACTATCTCAGTGCCTTTAAAATCAGGCCTATTAAGATGGATGGTCTTTGGTGGGTGACATTATAAAGGTGAACTACTGTAATAACAAAGACCATATAGGAATGGCCTATAATAACTATAATGTTTTTTTCTCACACATACCTTGTATCCTAAGACATCAGATAACCATGTATGGTCAGTTGTCTGAACCACTGCCAAATTTTCCAGCTGAAAATACAAAAAAAACATTACAGTAATAAAAGTAATAAATACTTAATAATAAACTTCTGGTACCGTAAGTACAACAGTAGGCAACTTATAATGAAATTTAGGGAGGACATGAAATTTGTTCATCATATATAGCCAAATTTCAGTTTAACCAGACTTGATATATATTGAAGGTGAATTGCTTGAGATAAATAATCTGTTCAATGTAACCAACTTTTAATAATAGCCAAACGTCAACATAACCAGACCTGATATATACTCAAGGGGTATAGTTGTAATTTTGTAAAATAGGTACATCTTTTCATATTTCAAAATTTTTAAATATCAGAACAAGACTTTTCCACACCATTAACCATTCCTTCCATTTCTAGATTTACAACACTTACCACTTTAACTTCTGGTTTAACACATGTGAAGGTTCTCTTATTTCTGAAGTCACATTTGACTTGAATGGCATCATAAATAGGACCAAGGTTGGGATTGATCCAGTATTCACCTACAATATAATTGATAAAATTCTATAAACATTCAAAAATACTTAATTTGAATTAATTCTTTATTTATTTAACGAAGATAACTGACAGCCGATGGCTACGAGCGGTTTTCCTAAAAAATACTTAGATTAGCGCCATATATATTATTGCTTAGAATATCAAATAATTATTTAATACTATTATTATATAATTGATTGACATTTTAATGTGTAGGAGGTGGTCATGGTCGTAGTCCTATAGAAGTTTGATTTATATCAAGTGAGTGACTCTTTTTTAATGCCAAAATGAGTGATTTTTCACCTATATTATGGCAAGAACAAGTAACATTTTGATGAAATGATGGCGATATCCATGCTTAGATGGATTTTAATAGTGCTAGCTCACTGAAACAACAGTCCATGGGTAGACATGTCGCTCCCCTCGGACACATTATCATGATTCTGAGTCAACAAGTCTTTGTTCTTACTCCTTCATATTGAACTCTTAGCAGAGAAGCAACCAATACTAAACTAATAGTCTATGGTTTGACCCAATCAGGTTCAAACCCAAAATCTACTGCACTTACGACGAGAAAAATAACCATCACACCATCAATCCAATTAAAAGGGAAATGTATCTTTATTACTCGATAATAAACAGTATTCACAATGGAGGATAAATTTCGCTCAAGACCTGATTTAATTATGAAATTATTTTAACCTTATTTTCCTGTTTCCATGGTTATTTGTCTCATTGTAAATAAACATAATTAAAATTATTATCAAATTACAAACTAACCATCTTTGATGTCAGGATTATGGAGTTTGAGATCTTCACAGGTACGGGCAGGAGAATCACGTTCACCAGTTGGGTTTCTGATCTTCTCTATCTGTAGGGTAACTTCTTCCAGAGCTTTGAACACATCAGAATCAACCTACAATTACAAAAAATATTAATATTTTTGGAAAAATAATTAAAAAAAAGATTGAAGAACACGATAATTCCAGCTGAAGTAAACAGGTATTTTTCGGGAAATCAGGGGCATAACTCCAGAACGAAATTAGTGATAAAGTCTAAAATCAACATTTCAGTTATATCGTGGTGGTCAGTTTTATTGGTGGAAATTAGGGAGAAATCAATTAGTTTTATTAGTGAATTATGTGGTTAATTCCATGGATTGGCCCAGAATATTCAAATACTTAAAGAACTCACAAAAACACATTTTTAGCTTATAGAAATTGAAATATTCCAAGTTATTTCTTATTTCTATTTTTTTAAATCATATACGATACCTTTATGACCTTTTAATGACAATCTATTATAAAGTTTATTTACTGTACTAATAGAAATTGTTTCTAAAAATAGCTTTACCTCATCAGCTGACAGAGGCTCATCACCTTGGTAACCTTTTCCTCCTCCATTGTTACCACCAAACCATTGCCTCATAGCTCCACCATAAACAGATCTTCCTGCTTGACCCTACAATATCAGTAACAAATATTCTGTATCACAGATATGCTGGGTTTAAACACCAAAACAAATAACATAAACCCAGAGCAAAAAATTCCCATACTTCAATAAGTAAACACTGTTCAACTCCAAGTGAACACTTTTTCTGTGCATAATTGCAAGAAAAAACTATAATTTGCATAGATTTTATGTCTGCTTTATAGACAATGACAACATCCTCAACTAGAACAGTTTTAGCTCACTAAAGAAATAGCTTGTAGCAGACATGTCACAAAAAGAAAAAGGGACACATCATTCTGACTTTATTTCTGGCTATTTCAACAGCTATTATTGATTGTAGTTCTTGATTTGATCCAATTAAGGTTTCTACCACACTCAAGGCAAACATTTCACCTTGGAAATAATTCCTGTACTTTGAAAAAAAAACACATTTGGACATATACTTTTTCACCACTCATGAAATTACTCGTTTTAAGGGAATTTTCCATTTCTTAAAATGCAAAATAAGCTTGTCCATTCTATGATTGGTGGTACTTTTTCCATAATCATGTTCATCATTTAAAATCAAGCACTAGCTTGTGGGAGAAGTGATAACAATCTTCTTCATCAATGTTCAATTTGTCAATTAACAAACAAAAATACAATATCAGAAAAGGAAAAAACTCCACAAAAAATATATAATTACAGAAAGGGAAATAACTCTACAAAAAAATATATAATTACAGAAAGGGAAATGACTCTACAAAAAATATAATTACAATAAGGGAAATAACTCCACAAAAAATAGAATTACAATAAGGGAAATAACTCTACAAAAAGATATAATCACAGAAAGGGAAATAACTCAATACTTACAGGTGGACCTGGATTTCCAGCTTCTCCCATTGAACCCTGAAATAAATAAAAGAAAGTGCAAAACACGAAATTTTTATCTCTTGCATGATTTTTGTATTATTGACTGATTTCAGAAATTACAGTTAATTCACATTATTTACAAGCATTGCTGTAAAAAAAACTTGCCATCTATAAATGGATATAAATAGATATCTAGCATTTTCTATTAACCACAAAAATGATTTTTTTATATTTATGTTAAAAAAAATACCAGTATTTTTCTTAAAAAGATAAAATTATACAATACCCTGCGTCCATCTTCTCCTTGAGGTCCTCGTCTACCCTGAAAAACAAAGAGATAAACAAATATAGATAATATCAAGCATTGTATAATATAACTCCTATTTCAAGCACTATAAAATTAAAATATAATTCTGTATATGTAGCCAAAATTTTCTGAATTTAACCAAATATCATTATAAAATTTTAATATATTTTTGCCTTTGAAACTAGAATTTTCTAAATTAATCAATCATTGTTACAAAAATTTGAATATAATGTTGTATTTATTTGTGACTAAAATTTTCTAAATCAAAGGAATGTAGTTAAAAAAATTCAATATAATTATACATTGAAATCTGTATGTACCATCAGTTTTCAATATTTCACAAAAGTAGAAAAAAAATATTGTAAAGCAATGGAAGAGACAGTAACTGTATAATTTATATATAAAGATGAGCAACATTTATGATTACAGCATAAACAAGAGTCCTTATCAAAGAGGAGATAACTTCATAACTTACAGATGGTCCAGGTGGCCCAGAACTTCCTGGCATTCCGTCAGTTCCAGGATCACCACGTCTTCCGTCAGGTCCCTACAATACAAATTAAACAAATCTAACCAGTTTTCCATGTAAGGTGAGTGAGTAATTGTTGCCTAACGCCAAATAGGCAATTTCACCAGTTATATCATGCTGAGGACAAGTTACTTTATAATTAGATGATAATAACTGTTTTATAATACTAAACCATCATGTTGATATTTTTTCAGAGCTAGCTCAATGAAATAACATTTCACATGTAAGAGATGTTGCTGAGATCCATATGGACACACAATCCTGTCTCCGAGCCAACCACTCTTACAATTTAATGCTGTGTACTAATGGATAAGTAGCTAATACTAATATTATAGTCTGGTATGATATGACCAAACATAAAATTTGTGATCATCTGGACTCCAGGAATGCAATCTCTGCCTTAATTTATTTCACCTACTTGCATGAAAGCCAAATTTAGAAAAATTGTCTATTTATTCTAACAGATTCTTTCAAAATTTTCACTTGTCCGAATCCAGTTTTACTTGTCACGGTCTTCGGGTAAGTGGGTTAGCATGAAGACTGGGAATGCATGCTTGAAATTATACCACACAGGCAGTCTTCAGTGGAAGGCATCTGTTACCGAAGTATATAACTGTGCAACAAAGAAGTCTTGCATTGCACATAATTTTTAATTTTTTCCCCCAATACAAATATACTTGCAAAATGGATGTCAATGATCATGAAAGAAAGCACAATTTTACACAAATTTAAGCAAATTAAAGGAACCAGGTACCCTGTTTCCTCCACCATTAAAACTGATCACCATGATATAACTGAATTTTTGCTGAAAGTGGCATTAAACACCATATTAATCCAAACCCACTAACCCTACAAATTGCTATTTTTCATCCATTAGTCAATATAGGGCCTTCAATGACGGCCATTTCTAATATGATACAAAGAATGTGAAATGAGTTTCAGTCTAAAGTTGAGAGCAATGCTCTTCACTTCTAGTCCGCTAACCTACATCTGCGTATGTTGGTCCTTTTGACGTCATCTGGTGTATACAACTGCTTTCCATGAGGTTTGTATGTTAGGGTGAGGCACCTGATGTGTTTATGTCTTTATTTTTTTTTTGAGGGAGTGGGGGGGGGGGTGTAAAATACTAGATAGAGTAAATGGGTTTTCTTCTTCATTATAGAAAAGAATCAAATGTACTTTACTGAATCACATTATGGAATGTCTTTTTCAAGAAATGAATGGCCAAATAATTAGTATCCAGCATTTAAGAAGGTTTAAACATATCATGTATAGACCAAACCAAGTTGTCATCCTGTAGACAGACCAACTGATAAATGTTACATGAGATATCCCACTAATTGTAGTCCTTACCCTCTGTCCTGGAGGTCCCTGGGGTCCATCACTGCCTTGATCTCCAACTGGTCCCTGTTACAAAAAAAAAGAAAAAACAGAAGAAATTATCATATAGTCAATTTTTATATTCAATGATCTTCCTTGAGATCATAAAAGGTAAGCATTAGAAAATCAGAAAATCCTATGTAGTATGTAATATAAGTATGTGTTAATTGTATTTTACTATATATAATTGTGAGAAAGAATGCAAAAAGGTATTCTTTGAATATTAATATTGTGTTTTTCAATGTTTTCATATAATAAAATAACAAATTATCTTATACATGTATAAACAAATAATCCTAACTTAGTTTAAAAAAAAATGAGTAATTGAATTGATTCTTGTTTAACGCCAACTCAGCAATTTTTTAGATAAATATCATGGCGAGAACAAGTGACATTCAATAAGATGATGATGATGTCCGCTTTGTACTAGACCAACACTCTTAGTTAGATTTTTATAGTGCTAGCCTACTGAAATAACAGCCCACTGGTAGACATGTCGCTCCAATTGGACTCATTATCTTGATGCCTAGCTAACCAGTCTTTGCCCTTTCTCCTTAATGCTGCATGCTTAGTGGAGAAGCAACAAATACCAGTTTAATAGTTTTGGTTTGACCTCCAAGGGCTTGAACCCACAATCTACCTCACTTGAGGCAAGCAAGCTAACCATTTATACACCAACGATAAAAATAATAAAGGAAGGATATGAACATGAAACCTTACCTCAGGTCCAGGTAATCCATTCATTCCTTGTAGACCAGGGTCTCCTTTGTCACCCTACAATCACAATGTTATAATATTTATATTTATATTGACTTTTATCATTATCTATTTGTAAAGAATATGTGGATCGGTTGTATAAAACGTTCAGAGTGAGCTGCATTTTCTATACACTACAGAGAAGCAATAGAGTCACCCAGTGCAGAGTGATATATCAAAACTGAATTGCTTTTCACATATAAGTATCATATACATGTATGCAATTGCAAAACAGTTTGTTACCACATCTTTAAGATTCGAAAATAAGCAATAAAAATAACTTTTTGCAGTGCATATTTTTGGTGTACTTTACACATATTAACTTGTTTCTTCTTCTTTTTTTTAACTTAAGAAGAGGCCTACAAGGGTTGGCATGTTATTCACATTAAGAAAAAAAAACTTGCATGACCACTTCATTTTACTAAGAGGGGAAGCTTGGCCACATAAAACTAGTTAAACCTGCCACTTTCTATTGAAGTGTCTGTCCCAAGCAATGACAATAAGCGTTCATACATGTGTTATGGGTGTCAAATTGTCCTCTGTTTCTATGATTTTTCGATTAGATTCCAAAACTGTGGTATTTTTATATTTATATATTGTAGTAGTATTACACTAATAAAAAGTGAAAATCAATCAAATGCTGTCTTTTTTTTTCGTTAAAAGTTCTTTTGACAGTCATAAGTTTTATAAATGTTAATAGCTATGCAATGAATTAAAGTGTCATTAAAAACTACACAGTATTTACAATTTCAGGACCAGAATCAGGGAATGAGATCATCCACAATTTTTAGTGGGGTTCATGCTGTTTGATCTATAGTTTCAGTATTTTTCCTTTTGTACTTTTCAGGAGAGGTGTACTCGATCCAACATTATGTGATAAAATTTGTCAATGACTTGCGGCAGGTCAGTGGTTTTCTCTGGGTACCCTACTTTATTTCCTTCACCAATAAATAAAATTGACCTCTGATTACCTCTTTTGTATCTTTCTACTTTTCCGATGATTTTATAATAATTCTTAATAAAACTTACTGTTACTCCACCCTTTCCTCTTTCTCCAGTATCTCCTTGTGGTCCAGAAGGTCCCTAGAGAAAGTGAAAAAAAAAGGTTTATGTACCAATATGTAAAAATTGATAGTCCTCATAAAAATTTGAGACTTAATTTTACATGGTCGCCATCTTTGTTTCTAATGTGACGCTGAGTCGTCAACCACACTTCGTTAATTTTTCCTCTATATTTTCAATAAAAACTTTCTGTTTATGTTAAAACATATCTGAGTTAAATATGACAAAAATGTTGTCTGACAATATTACATATTTCTTCTACCCAATATTTGACATTAAGGAGAATTCCAAGAAGACTGTTCTACTTTTGGTATAAACAATCACCAAAAACTCCATGTTAAATCATTTATGACACAAACGAATAAAACCTGTACATTCAAATAATTAAAATGAAGGATATGTTATCGTTGAATTTAAGTTGACAAAAAAATTGTATCATTCGGATGCACTTTAGTTTTATGCTACACGACAAGTAATTTTCATTTCCGACCATTTGAACCGACTTGAAACTCTGTGACACAGAGTATATGTAAAAAAATTAATCATTCAGATAAGCTTTAGTTTTATGCAACACGGCAAGTAGATTTCACTTCCAACCGTTTCAACCGACTTGAAACTCTGTGACACAGTCTCTAATCCATATAATCAAATTCTTTCAAATCTTATGTACTAGATAAGGTAAATTTCAATAAAAAAAATTTCGTCATTTCACTAAAAATGCTGAAAATAACCTGGAAATTAACTTGAACTTTAAAAAAAAAAGACCATACGGTCTGTAAAAACATAAAACAAGAATGACTTACAGGTGGTCCTCGTCCTCCAGGCTGACCAGCTACACCATTTGGTCCTGATTCTCCCTACAAAAAGAAAACATCCTTATTATACCAATCATTATTTCAAAATCCAATATTAAAAGATTTCATTTTGATAACTCACAGAAAAAAAAAGGTCTATTCATTTCAGTTATTAATTACATTTGGATAACTCATACACTCTGATAAGTTGAGATAAAATTGTTTTCTTTCGATTTTTTTTTTTATTTTTAGAGAAAAAAGTCAAGATTTATCCACTTGTCAAGAATTGATATGTACAGTAAAGATAAGTAGGTGCTGCCGTGGTCGTGATCGTATGTTAGTTGGATTTACAACTACCTATACAACCAGTGTCTTTCACCACTAACGTTGTGAGTTCGAATCCTGCTCAGGCAAGGTTTACTCAATACAACATTCAGTAAGTTCAGTGGTTTTCTCCGGGTACTCTGGTTTCTTCCACCAATAAAACTGACCGCCACGATTTAAATGAACTATTGCTGAAAATGATGTTACACAGCAAAACCCAAGCCCTCAATTATGTAATTTAAAAAACAGAATTCTTGAACAAAAACACTAAAGAGAACTATCTAATAATGACTAATAATTCTTTCTATTACAAATTATCCATATATTTGTTCTGTACAAAGACTCCCCATAAAGTGGATCACACAATCAATAAAAAAAACATCAAAGAAAAATATTATGTTCGACATTAAACAAACTTACCCTTTCTCCTCTTTGTCCTGCAGGTCCGCCAGGTCCTGGTGCTCCGGGTGCTCCCTATAATAAAAAGTTAATACAGAAAATTATTTTTGGTCCAAGTTATCTCAAGAGTTAAAATTATTTTGTGAGAATTTATGCATGGCAAACCCTTTCTCTATAAGCTTGTTGATTTGCTAGTATGCAACAAGACCTTCAATATTAATGAATCATATCTTATAGATTATAATATGTTGATGCATTTTGACGGCTAACCCATGTGGTCAGCTTGATACAACTGCAGAAAGTCAAGGTATACCTTTGGACCTCATTAGGAGAAGGGTCACAAGGCTACAATCTCCAAAGTCAATCTGAACCTTTATTCTGTGCAATGGATCATTGCTTTAAAATTACAGAAGAATCAGTAAAATTGAGCTCAAGTTATTATGGAAAAAACATTTCCTCTAAAGACAGAAAATGATAACATAACGACACCCATATCATAAAAGCTTGAAATAAAATACAGCTATCCCCATCCTAATGCAAATTCAATAAAAATTGCTTCGATTGATTAATCAAATTGGTCTAAAATTGACATCAACGTAAATGTCATGGAATGTATTTGAAATCTGAACTGTATAAACTTCATATTAAAGACATGACGTCATATGTTTGCTTCCAGAGTAACACTTTCAAAAAATTGTCATTTTTTCACTACATTTGGGCTTCAAAAGTCAATAAAATCACATAAAATCAGTTGGCAGATTTCAATTTAAATCATTATAGTATTCATTAAGTATAACAGTTGAGGACTGCAACACTTACACCAAAGCCCATCAGTCCCAAAGCTCCAGGTGGTCCAATATCACCATCAGGTCCCTTTTCTCCCTGGGATCCTTGTAAACCAGGGGCTCCATCAGGTCCTGGGGTTCCCTAAAAGGAAAGAAAACAAAATTGTATATTTAAGTGTTAAGATAAACAGAAATATAATTTGTGATATTATAACTGTACAAAATAAGAACTTCATTTGATTTACTCTATTTGTAAATATGACCTTGACATTCGAAAAATGCATTTTGATATCATTGAATCACTTGATAATAGTTTAAATTTCTGTAAAAACTAATAATCTTAAAAAATGACTAATTACAAATAAGTGACTTGAATTTATTTTCATACTGGTAGATGGATGTGTATGCCTCTAATTATGAAATCAGCGCTTTTCATCGTTAAAGAGTTTGATTCCTGCTTTTTTTAAGGCATATTCAATAACTAAACTTTGAGCTGCAGGTCAAGGGTTTTCTCAGGGTATTATGATTTCCTCCACCAAATTGAAAGCCATGCCTCATTAAAATATGGTTTATATTGTTTAAATGTGGGGCTAAACACCTGTTTAAGATCTCCTCCACCAATACTTTACTGAAATATTGTCTAAAGAATTTGAATTTGAATTTTGGTGTTTAATGCCACTTTCAGCAATATTTCAGCTATATCATGGCAACCAGTTTTAGTGGTGGAAGAAGTCGGAGTACCCGGAGAGAACCACCGACCATGGGCAAGCAACTGGTAAACTTTATTACTTGTGGCTGCGAGTCAAGTGCACGTGCATAAGATTAAAAATATAGGTCGAACAGTATCAATAGATACCTAGCTATCATAAATTAGCTTGGTACATGAATGGAGACACTCTAATGATATAATACAACTTTATCATGAAGGAATGTAAAAATATATTTACTGAGTGTCCAACATCTCCTTGAGGTCCAGAATTTCCTTGTGGTCCCTGTGGTCCCATTTTTCCTGGCATACCATCATGTCCTTCTCTACCTGGGTCTCCTGGTAATCCCTGAAAAAAAGACCAATAACAATTTAATTTGTATGGAAATATTCATAATTAGAGATAATGAATGTTACAAATGTACAATCTTTGAGATATGTGGTTTCTGAGAAGTATGATAAGTATTATCTTCCCATAGTCTGGGAGAATCCTTCAATAAATTACAAATACATTTTTCTGGAGGTATCTTGAGAATTGGGAATAAAAGTAAATATGGTAATATGCAATAAGTAATTAGCATGTCTTAAAAATTTAAGATTTTGAGGAAGTAACAGAAAAAGCAGGTCACGATAGCAGAATCTAATTTTACTAACAAAGCTGTAAATATAGATAGTTTATATAAATCTACAGCATGTTAATAAAGTATTAAAATGAACAAACCATTTCACTGTTAACTTTTTGAATTATATAAAAGAAATCTGTTAAGGTAAGGAGGTAAATTAACAAATGTGACATGTAAAATTCAGATCGGTTGAATAGTATGGTCCAAATACTTACTGTTCGTCCTGTTGGTCCAGCAGGTCCCCTCTCTCCTCTGATTCCTTCATCTCCTGGTAGTCCCATTTCTCCTGGTGCTCCCGGGGGTCCCAATGGTCCTACTTGTCCCTGTAATGCAGAATGGTTAGGCATAAATATGAAGTTAAATATATTGTTATATGTGATATATGAGTGACAGTATATATATAGATTCTCCTTCAGTTGCCCGTGGGTTACGATATTTCTCCACTCAAGAGAGTTGAATTAAAAATTTTAACCATGAGCCATTAGGCGAGTGGTTAAAATGTTTAATTTAACTCTCGAGAGTGGAGAAATATCGTAACCCACATCAGGGCAACTGAAGGAGAATTTGTTTCTCCCATTATTTAACACGAACTTTATTTCAAAAGCCGTCAAACGAGTAAAACGAGTCAAATGCGGGGAAAGGCACGAGACATTTTAATCCTCTAGAGGATTACAGATTTTTCCACCACTGGTTCAGCGGGGTTATAATGACGTCAAAAAGGGAGAAAGTGTATGTCAAAACCTTCAAAACTGATGCTATTGTTATTATCAGTAACATCATGATATGTTTAACTTCACACTGACTGATAATTTTCAGTTTTAGAGTCAGTCCACTGATACTGACAATACACCTCATTACTAATATTACTTTGTATTTCTAATGGGAAAAAGGCTATCCAAATATGGATAATGTGGTTCAGACAATTTGAATGTTGTCTTTTCTTTTACAATCAGGTATATAAATAGGACCTTGTTTCTCTGCTGCATGTTATTGACATGAATAAAGTTGAAATACTACTCAATAAACACCACTTCATCCTTTTTTTTCCAATAAAAAATATTGAAAGTTTCGTTTTTGGTATAGATTTAAGTCAGTGTACCCTCTCTTCCTTTTCTTCACTAGTATTCTGCATTAAATTTGTCAAAATGAGATGAGGGGGACGTCGTGGCCATGATCGCATGGTAGTTGGATTTATAACTACCTATGTGATCAGTGCCCATCACCACTGATGTTGTGAGTTCGAATCTCGATCAGGGCCAGATGTACAACATCATGTGTTAAAGTTTGACAGTGACTTGCGACACGTCGGTGGTTTTCTCCGGGTCCTCCGGTTTTCTCCATCAATAAAACTGACCGCCACGATATAACTGAAGTATTGTTGAAAGTGGTGTTAAACACCATTAAACAAACAAACAACAATCAAAATGAGACAACTTACCTGTTCACCATCTTCTCCACGTGCACCTTTAAGTCCAGATTCTCCTGACAGACCAGGTGCTCCAGACTCTCCTGATCGTCCCATGTGACCATTCTCACCACGAGATCCCTTAAAGTAAATACAAGTAAATTATTATGGGACTCTTCAGTCTCACCACGAGATTCCTAAAAATAAATAGAAGAAAATGATGATGGGATTCTTCTGCAAAGTGAAACTTTTAACTTTTATTTCTAAAATCAAGAGCATTACATAACAAAAGACAAACAAAAATTGACATATTATTCAAATATAAAGTAAATAGTGTTGAAAGTGGCATTAAACACCATAACCCTAACCCGAACCCAAATACTGACCACCTTCAACAAGTTGAAGATTATGCAAAATAGATTAATTATTCCTATGAATACTGCATCAATGAACCAACAGGCTAAATTTACCTGAATGTTTGTTTTTGTATTTAAAATAAAACTTGTCTTAAAACAGGCATATTTAGTTTATTGCATTCTACCGACCAAAACATCAGTTTCTATGTTAAATTGCATACAGAAAGCTGACCAATCGTTGTGCGGTGTGATGGTCTAAATGGTAAAAATTGTGTATATCCATTGCCAAGCTCTATCAATAATTATAGCTACCTTGATACCCTCAGGGCCGGGGGGTCCTGGAGGTCCATCTTCTCCGGATGGTCCAGCATTACCATGGGGACCAACAGATCCTGTTCCTCCTGGTTGTCCTGGTATCCCTTGGGATCCTCTATCACCTCGAGTTCCTTTCCTTCCATTGATACCATCTCTTCCCTTTTAAAAAAAAATCATATATAGTATAATCTGCTTAATCAGAGACCTAATTATTGAGAGGGCGAGAGTTTTCGGATCCCATTTACAAGTTTAACCCCACCACATTTGAGTGCCTGTACAAACCACTGATTTTCCATCAGTATATGTCATGGTCTTTTTTGTTTTTAATGATCTGAAGTTAGATTACTACACTGCTTTGAATATATAATAATACAAATTAAACTGATTAAATGTCTTAAATTTTGAACTTTGAACTTCAGCCAAAAGTATGAAGTAAAAATTTTAACAAGTGTCTGTTTTTTTTTATCCCAACAGTAACTATCAAATATTTTTGTAGATGTAATTATTTTCATCGTTCTGTCAAATCTTGTATTATGTACTAAGAGGCATTATTAATAAACTTTTGATTTCATTTTTAACGAGCATCATGTATAGTCAAATAAATACAAAAACCTTTTGAAAATTTTCATCCATAACTATAGACCAAAAA
The DNA here is from genome assembly GCA_002080005.1 of Gigantidas platifrons. Taxonomy (NCBI): domain Eukaryota; kingdom Metazoa; phylum Mollusca; class Bivalvia; order Mytilida; family Modiolidae; genus Gigantidas; species Gigantidas platifrons. Next base: position 181,430 of record MJUT01017464.1, on the reverse strand, counting down.
GTTAATTTCTGCATAACCAGAAAAAAAAATTGGCTTGTTTGAGATTGTAACACAACTTACGTTAGGTCCTGGTGGTCCGTTGTTTCCAGAAATGCCTGCTTCGCCCTGTGCTCCTTTTGGTCCTGGGAAACCTCTAGATCCCTTAGCTCCGGTTGGACCTTCCATACCCTGAAAATATATTTTGAAAAGTAAGTTAAGAGAACATCGCAATAAAAATATGAAATTCAGAATGAACGTACGTGTACAGCCAAATCTATCTAAATTTAACCTTGAATAAACCTGAATGCTGTATAAACAGATCTTTATGGTAATCTGTGTAAGAGTGTGTATTTTGTACTAGACCAACAATATTAGTTGGATTTTGATAGTGCTAGCTCACTGAAATAACAGTCCATGGCAGACATGTTGCTCCACTCTAACATATTACTCTGAGCCAACCAGTCCTTAGTCTTACTACTCAAAGCTGCATGCTTAGAAGAGAAGCAGCAACTACCAATGCTATATTATTATTGCCCAATCACTTACAAAAAAAATGTACAAGGTTATTTTGACATTCAAATGTTACTCTCCAATTGAGTTGCCCAATCACTTACAATGTTATTTTGAGTTACCATGACAATATTTGACTTGATATAAATATAACTTACAGGATTTCCTAGTAGACCTTGATCTCCTTGTTCACCTTGCTGACCTCTATCTCCTGGTGCGCCACGTGCTCCATTCTCTCCTGTTGGTCCAGAATCTCCACGTTCACCCTTAGCAGCAGCCACGCCCATAGGTCCAGGTGGTCCTGGGTTTCCTATGGGACCTGGTTCTCCAGAACGACCCTCATTTCCATCTTCTCCGAGTAGTCCAGACTCTCCCTGAAAAAACATAGTTTACATGTTAATACATATTTACCGTAAAACATACTTTAGGGTATGAGTTTTGCTCTTGGTGAAGACCCTGCTTTGACTGTGAAATGCAGAGC
>MJUT01017464.1:155720-180134 GCA_002080005.1 Gigantidas platifrons | reverse complement strand
ACATCCATATCCTTTCTTACTACAAGCTGCTCCTTTACTTGAAGCTATGTCTAAGTGTAATGTTAGATAGTCTCTCATGTTTATTTGTAAACATCCATATCCTTTCTTACTACAAGCTGTTCCTTTACTTGAAGCTATGTCTAAGTGTAATGTTGGATAGTCTCTCATGTTTTGTGTCTAGGTGTAATGTTGGATAGTTTCTAATTTATATTTACATCCATATCTTTTCTTACTAATTTACATGTTAATACATTTTTGTGGGAGATCAGAAGCATGTATTTCTTTAGAACGTTTATTTATCCTTTTTATGTGTTTATCTAAAAGTCTAATAGATAGTGAGATGTTCAGTTTGATATCTGAATTCCTGGTTTTGATTATTACTCATAACTTCTATTTTTACATGTGCCTTTCATGCTGCAGTAAATTTCGTGGTTTCATGATACCAACGAAAACTACGAAAACTGGTATTCAACGAATAAAAATTAAATTCATAGTATATGGAGTATTTGTTTAAGAAATTACTAGCTTGACATGGTATTCAATACTTACTAGTTCTCCCTTGGCTCCTCTTTCTCCCCGTGGTCCTCTCATTCCTTGTGGACCCTAAAAAAATTAAAATCACAAGCATAAACAATATTTGCTTAATTAATCCTCTTATTATAACATACACAAATGTATTCTATAAATAACCTGAAAATTAACATTGAAATGATTTCACTTTACAATTTAACCATTTGTTATCCATCTTCAAAAATATATACCACTATGTATCTGTTTTTATACAAATCTTCTAAAATGTCTACAGCTTAATCTTAATGAGGTTCACTTCCCTCAGGTAAAGGAAATTTTTAGTACATTTTGGCTAACCTGATTAAACCCTTTGATTTACTTGCTGTCAAACACTTTCAATAATCTGGTTTTCCAATCTTCTAACGTTGAGCATAACTGATGAAGGTTATTCCAGAAACGTGTAGCTTGCACTAAATTAGACAAACTTATTGTTGTGAAGGCTTGACATATATATAAAAAAAATATATATTTACTGGGAGAAACTATACATGTACTTACCAATGGTCCCTCAGGTCCTTGTTCTCCCTTTTCTCCATAAGCTCCAGGTGATCCCTGAAATAAGATCAGAAAAACTACTCACAACCTAATCAAACATGTCAAAATTATAGAAATCGGAAGTCGGCTGTGATTAAAATGGCATCAAAGACAAAAAGCATAATTTTTTTTCTTTAACTTTTTTATTATTATTATCTTAATTTAATTTTCTTTTTTTTTAATTGACTCTAGAATATCAATACTCACCATAAACATAATAATAAAATATATAAATATAAAGAGGGTCATTCAAGGAACATATACCTGCTAAGATAGGTTGAATGCTAAAAGTTTAGACTATGATGCCAAACAGAGATAACAAAGACAAATGCAAATCAATCACAATAGCTCTCACAACCTTCTGATTAGACAAGATAAAAACTAGAATCTTACCCGTTCACCATCTCTGCCAACTCCACCGTCAGGTCCCTGTGCTCCAGGTTGTCCAGCTGGCCCAGGCTCTCCACTGACTCCTGGTACACCACGCTCACCCTATAATAAAGAATATCACAAATTATGAAAACAAAAACAACAAAAAACAGTAAACATTATTTCTCAACAGATATTCCTATGAAATCTTTCTCTAATGAACTGTCACTGTCACTTTGATCTAACTGAGGAAAAGAGGTGATTAGAGGTTGTGATGTCACAATATTACATGACCACCAAACTCATTAATAAAATTATTACATCAAAGGTTTAGCAAATTTTGATGATGAGGATTCAAAAAATATTTATATTCACATAGTGTGTGAAACTAATAAAAAAGCATTTGTAAAAAATCAGAATCTGTATTATCTTAAGTCTAATTTATGGAAATAAATAACAAAAAAATATTTTCCCACAAAAATTGCAAATTCCAGTAAGAAATTAGCATGGTTGTAATTTTATAATAAAAGAAATTTTTTCAGATTTTCTTGAAGCTCTTTGAGGTGTCTGAATTAATCAGACATTTTGTATGAATATTTACTTGTTTAAAGGCAAACAATGCTTGTCAGGTCAATGAAAACTACTCTTTTATTTGTGTTTTTTCACTTGTTCCTTTTACTTTGACAAGCAGTTTTATTTTTGACTTGTTTGGATCCAATTTAGACCAGTAGGAACAATACTGAATGCACAGCCCTATCTTTAAAAAGTGTGGATAGCTGACTTACCCTAGATCCTTGACGTCCAGTTTTTCCAGGTTCCCCGGGAGGTCCAGGCTCTCCAGGTTTTCCTTCTTCTCCTTGACCCCCAGGTACACCGGGAGAACCCTACAAAATAAAAAATACATAAATATTTGTAACAATAATAAAAAATTAATTATCATAAAAGGGAGATTATTCCATAAGTAAAAGACAAAGTGCATGTAATGGCTTCATCTTAATATCTTAAACACAGGAGATACTTTAAAAAAAAATATGATAACAATTAAAGGGAGACGACTCCAAAAGGAAAAGACAAAGTGCATGTAATGGCTTCATCTTAATATCTTAAACACGGGGATACTTTTACAAAAAATATGATAACAATAAGCAATTATCATTAAAGGGAGACGACTCCAAAAGGAAAAGACAAAGTGTATGTAATGTCTAATAAAGTTTAATATCTATTTTTTTACCTTAAACACAGAAATGCTTTTCAATAAAAGATGATAGCTTGCCTTTACCTATTACATCATACTGATACCACAACCTATTATGAATATGGAATTTTTCTTCAAATTGAACATTTATCCAGAATGTATCAAATAAATTGTTGTAAAAAATCAGAGTACTGAGAGAAGACAAGCAATGTTCTATAAGTCACGAAACACCAATTGTATCTGACGATCTGACCTCCAATCTAAATAGTAAACTTAATCCTGGAATAACTGATTGCAAACACTCTTCAATCATGATATTCTCAATATATTTTGAAAGAAAATGCATGTCTAGGTTGGGGTGATATTATAAAATAAAATAAGGTAGAATAGTTTTCTCAACAATAGACATGAAAAAATATTGTAAACAGTAGAAATAATTAGGTCAAAATGTGACCTCATAAATTCAGAAAAATTAAATATGTGTATGTATGTGTTTACTTGAATTTTTTCTAATCTGTGATAAAAAAAAAGGACCTCTAACTTCTATTTATTTTAGGGCTTGTTGATATACATTGCTAAATAAAAACACTTTACTTTTAAACGGTTTAACTCCACCACATCTTTTGTGCCTGTCTTAAGCAAGGACTTGGATTTCCAACACCATATGTCATCGTCTTTTTTGTGTTCAATGATTTAAGGTAAGAAGTGATAGTTCGTTTTGTTGATGTTGTTGGTATAGTTGACCATCAATGTATAAACATTTTTTTCATGAATTTACTAAAATTACTTAAAATACTTACGATATAACCTGGTGCCCCAGCATTTCCTTCAGGTCCTCTTGCTCCTGCTTCTCCCTGTAATACAAAAATACTTATCATAAATAAATAAAAATAAAAAACAAAACATACTGCACATAATTGTTTTAAATATGATTGACTAAATTTAGCACTAATGAACAATGTGTTATTTATCAGCGGTAAGCAAACATTATGTAACCTAGCAGTATTTGACATGTTCATATTTTTGTCATCTCCATGACAACCAAATATTCCATAAATAACATATTTGAATATTGGAACAGTTTCAAAATTAGAAAATTCTACATTAGTGTTCAAAGATATAGCAAAAGAACACTGTGACTTTATATAGATTACTCTCTACTGAAAAACTAGTAGGTCTGTTTAACATTCTCCCTGTAAAACAAACAAGGGCAACGCAAAGCGTGGCATATCCCCTCGCCTAAAGATTTGACCCAGTGACCTTGATCTTTGACCTTGAAAATTAATAGGGTTCCAGATTCTCTTAAGGACTAAGTATGTACCAAGTGTGGTCAAAATCCATTGAAGGATGTTGATTCTAAAGTGTTCACAAGGATGTTACGGAGGGACGGACGGCCAGACGGTAGAGTTACTATATTCTTTCGCAACTTCATTGGCGAGGGGATAATAAGCTCCTTTCCTTCAGTAAATAATCTTTAGAACTGCATGAGGACAAAGGACTCTTAGTTATTTTTGCCAAAAAGAGGTATTGCATTTTTGTAATACTTAAAATTGTGTTTTCATGTTTGGATGTTCTTGGAATTGAGGACATTTTTGGTTGCAAGAGGTATTGCATTTTTGAAATACTTAAAACTGTGTTTTCATGTTAGGATGTTCTTGTCAAATGTTTATATGACATTCCAATGAGGTTCTTCATTGGCTATATAAACAATGTAATGATATATCTCCTAATATACTTTACTTAACACATGTGTATTGTGACCAAATGATAAATACCATTACATACATAGTGTGGTGGTACAAGACTTTGTATCAGGTCAAGCCTTTTGTGTGAACCAGTAACACTACGAGTCATGAAAGCGACGAGTTGTGATGCAGCTTGTTCCCACAACAGGCAAGATTTTAAAGCAAATAACAAGGGTCGAAATAAAATTAACAAATTTGTACAATACTCTGAGGGAGACTACATTTTGTGCATGACATCACGTTCATTCTATTTCTTTGTTAACGTTGCTCACATGACAAAATAGTTCGGCAGAGAACATCTTGTGCAATGTCGCACCATTCTGTATCACCATAGTGTGGTGATACAACGTCTTGTATCAGACAGGCGACTTTCTTTAAATTCAAAGGAAAACGTACAAAATGTTAAATAAAGTTTATAATTATAAAATAAATGTGTTGATTGCTTTAGAAGTGTATTTTCTCATACTTACAGTTCCACCTGGTGGTCCAGTTCTTCCACGTTCTCCCACAGGTCCAGAATCTCCAGATGGTCCACGTGGTCCTTGGGCTCCTGGGTTTCCATCTTTACCTGGTGGTCCCTACAATAATGGACGACAAAATAAACAAATGTATAAAGTGAAATTAAAAACTACCAACTAAAATACAAATGTACATAGAACCAACAATCTAATCATTGAACATTTCTTTTGATACTTTCCAATAAAAAGATTTTTAAAAAGCTTAACAGAATAGACAGACAGTGTTGAATAAAATCATATTATTTTTATATATATATACAATAAAGAGAGAATGAGTGAGCGAGTGATTGTTGTTTAATGCCAAATGAGCAATTTTTCAGCTATAATATGGCGAGAACACGTTATATTCGATGTGATGATGTCCGCTTTGTACTAGACCAACACACTTAGTTGAATTGTTTTTATTGGTAGCTCACTAACACAACAGTCTACAGGTAGACATGTCGCTCCACATGGACACATTATCCTGATTCCAAGTCAACCTGTCTTTGCTCTTATTCTAAAATGCTGCATGCTTACCAAAGAAGCAACAAATGCCAATTTCATAGTCTTCGGCTTGACTCTGCTGGGTCTTGAATCCCCGATCTACCGCACTCAAGGTGACCATGCTAACCATTATGCCACCGATGTGGTGTATACAACAAAGACAAGACATTACACTTAGCAATACTAAGTTTCATTGAAGGAGGGTATTTTAACTACAACTACATAGGACATCCCCTAATTGTACAATATACAATTTACCATGTCAAGTGTTGTCAGTGACTTCTCGCCTCTAAAACTATTTAATATTTTCTTTGATTCTTAATTTTCTGTGACACTCTTCAACACTAGTAACTACACAGTGAGTAAGTTGATCCATTTCATGATATTTTTTTATACACATGGCCATGACCCTTGAACTACAAAAGACTCACCCTTGATCCTGGATTTCCTTGTGCACCTTGAACTCCAGCAGGTCCTGCAATACCAGGAGCTCCCATTTCTCCAGGTCTTCCATCGTTACCAGTTACTCCCTGAAAAGTAAAAAATATGTATCATGCAATAAAGACAATTTCAATGTTAATTTTATGTTGAGAATCGTAGATACAAATTGCATAGTTTCAATGATTTTCAAAAAAAAAAAAAAAGAAAGAAAGAAAAGTTGACCTTAATTTTTTGTGTTATATTTTGTCTCCCCCTTTTTTGCAAATGTTGTAAAAACAACATTAACTATGTTCATTTTACATGTAAAAAAAATTCTTACAATATTATATTTAAAGAGTTTGTCTAAAATGAATTCCTAACCTAATTACCTCCCCTATGAGTGGAGAGGCATATTAATAAGCCAGACAGGTTTGCTAACATGTACCCTTATTTAGCATCATTAAATTGTGTATATTTAAAAACAAAGTAAGATTTTGATTGAACAATGACTATGAAAGTTAGGATTTGGACCCCAGGCTGCAAGACCATCTCACATTGTCAGTGTTTCAACCCTACCTGGCTATGGGCCTAGATATGACTTTCTGACTGATACTTACTGCAGGTCCAGGTCGTCCAGCCATACCATCTAAACCAGCTGGTCCACCACTTCCCTGTAAACAAATCAAATTGTTTTTAAAGCCAATGTTACCATTAAAGATTTGTGACTACAATACAAACCCTCTAGGAGGACAATATGACCCATTAGGTTTTGGAATGAACAGTTTAATCTAAATAATTCAAAATTTATCAATGATTACACACTACCCTTTGGTAGATGAATTTATCAAGGGGCAGATAATTCAGACAATTGTTTAAAATTGTATATGTATATCATAGTCCATGTTTGATAAAAGTTACAAAGAAATTAATTTGATTAACTTTCCAATCTCTTGATCATGAGTATACCTTATGAAGAATATTCCAGAAACATGTCATGTGCACTAAATTAGATTTCTATTCCTTTTTTTTATTACAAAACTAACATACATGTGAAAATGCCTTGAAAAATTATTACAGGTGGGTTCATATGAAAGTAAATATAGCTCATCTTTCTTATATCTACCACTGTTTTCTACAATAGAAAGTGAGTAACTGATCTATTTACCCTCTACATGTATATCATAGTGAAAAGAAAACACATTGTGACTATCATATACATGTAATGTCCATCAACATATGTCATTGTTTTTTGTGTTCAATGATTTGGGGTAGAAGGTCACATGTTGGTTTTGTGATGGAACTGTAGCCATCACTGTTTAAAACTTTCTTTTCATATATATAACATGTAATGCATGTCTTTAATGCTTGACAGTGCTAACTAGCTCATCATGCTGAGCAATGGTTCTTTTTAATTACAAAGTTATTTATTCCCATGTTCTTGTAAATGATATGAGACAAATATAACTGGTATCTATTTATAACTTACTCTAGCTCCTCTCGGTCCTGGTGTTCCTTGTCTTCCTGGTTCACCCTGGAAATGAAATTAGGTGAAGGTCAAAATGAAAGTAGGTAAAGGTTAAAATGGAAGTAGGTGAAAATGAAAATGAAAGTAGATGAAAGTAAATATAAAGGTAAAAATAGAAGTAGATGAAGGTGAAAATGATACATGAAAGTAGGTGATGGTCAAAATGAAGGTAGGTGAAGGTCAAAACAAAAGTAGGTGAAGGTCAAAATGAAATGAGGTGAAAGTCTAAATGGAAAGGTTTGAAGAAGATATAAATGTAAATATTAAAAGATATAATTTTAACTTATTTACAATAAAGAAATATCTTTTTTTAAGTGATAAACAAGTTTTGACCCCATATCTCTTGAATTTATTATTTTTCTTAGAATTATGGCCCTAAACTGTTCTTCCCTAATTCCATTTATGCAGCTTAAATATTTAAGTCTTGCTTTTTTATGGATAACTACGTTTTTTTTTCTTTTGCCTAATAATTATATTAAGATTTAGGGTCATTTACTAATTATGTTGATCATATAAATACCGTTGGTCCAGGTTCTCCCCGTCTCCCTCTTGGTCCGGTTGATCCCTCTTCTCCTGCAGATCCAGGCTCTCCAACAGCTCCAGGGTATCCTCGTTGTCCAGTAGATCCCTATAGAAAAAAGCATAATTTGATTGAAATAAAATTGATCAAGTACATGTATAATATGAGCAGTGTTTAATCTAGACATGGAGTAATCAAAAACATTTATTTTGTCAAGAACTTCGTTGTTTAAGACAAGGATAAAAAGAAATATCAGACATAGTTACAATCTGTTTTATATAATCTTACCCTGTCACCTGGTGGTCCTAATGGTCCGGCCTCTCCTGCAGAGCCTCTTTGTCCTCTTTGTCCCTCTAGACCAGGTGGACCTGTCTGTCCACGGTTTCCAGATGATCCTCTGATACCCTTTGGTCCACGTTCACCTTTGAAACCATAGTCTCCTGGTTGACCCTATTAAAAATATTGAATGATTAGTTTCTGGTACCAAATATATCAAATTCAAGACAATTAAAATACTTAATTTTGTCCGTTTTGTTGATATTGGTGGAATTATTGACTATCACTGCTTAATCTTTCTTTTCATAATGAGGTTATTTTTTGCTCTGTATCCAATCAGAAAAATGACAGATAATGCTGCAAACGGCTAAAATCTTTTATCACAATGAAATTAATTTGTCATTTTGTGAAAAAATTACATACCGCGGAAAAATAGAGAAAAAAACCCAAATAGTGCTGCTTTAAAAATAAATTCACTCACACATCTACTTAGATGAACAAATAAATAAATTCAGTTTTACAAAATTAAATTCAAAAGAAAATCCCTAATACAAATATACTTACTGGTGCTCCCTTGGCTCCTGAATTACCTGGGCTGCCATTGATACCAGGTGGGCCTCTTGGTCCAGGATATCCGGGTGGTCCGGCTGGTCCAGGGTCACCCTAAAAAAAGCAACAGTGAATTAATACATTATGTAAAAAAAATGTGTGAGAATTTTGTATCAGTTTATTTCTTAATAGACACTGTATGGTACTAGGGGGTGGTAGTGATTGTGATCGTATGAAAGTTGGATTTATAACTGCCTATGCAATCAGTGCCTTTCACCACTAACGTTGTGAGTTCGAATTCCACTCATGGTGAGGTGTACTTGATACAACATTATGTGATAAAGTTTGTCAGTGAATTGCGACATGTTGGTGGTTTTCTCCGGGTATTCCTGTTTCCTCCACCAATAAAACTGACTTCCACGATATAACTGAAATGTTGTTGAAAGTGGCATTAATCCTAACCCTAACCCCCCCTGAAATAAGATGTATATTTCTGATCTGTCCTTTAATGAATGAGATGTTTGTTGTATTCTCTTTTTTTTAGATACACTAACATCTAATGACATCCCACATGGGGTCATGTGAGGGTTCATATTTTCAACCGTCTAATCAGTGACAAGCCTTCCAAATCTTAAGGTATTAAATCCAAGCATACACTGAGAGATGTTGTTCAATTGGTCAATATATTAACTATCTTGCATCTGATTGGATGGTAAAAGATGAATAAAAAGTTACTTGACATGACCTAGAATGGAAATGTTGTTAAATATTAGTGTATTGCCAAATACATATACATACAACAAACATCTAATTTTCAAATAAAGTAACAGAGTACTTACTGAAGCTCCCTTCTCTCCGTTAAGTCCAGAAAGACCATCAGTCCCAGATAATCCTTCCTGACCTGGTGGCCCAGATACTCCAGAGTCTCCTCGTGCTCCCTGTAGTCCTTGGGTTCCTTTTGGTCCTCCTGCACCTGCATCACCCTAAGATAATAATAAGATGGGTCATTGAGGATCTATACAGGAGGGTACCTTACAACCAGAGATTTAGAGGGTGTCGCAGATGGAAAGTTTTAAGATCTCTGACCTAGTGGTTATTTTCAATGAGAAATTCTTAGTTTTTTCTGACCTCTGAACTTGTGGGCATTTTGAATGGGAAATTCTGGGGGTTTTATGACCTCTGACCTAGTAGGTATTTTGAACTGGAAATCCTTAAGTTTTTTTTTCACATTTAACCTTGTGGATATTTTCAATGAGAAATTCTTAGTTTTTTTCTGACCTCTGACCTTGTGGGTGTTTTGAATGGGAAATTCTTGGTGTTTTATTACCTCTGACTTAGAGGGTATTTTGCATGGGAATCCTTAGTTTGATCCCATTTCTAGTGGGTGTTTTGAACAGGAAATTTTGACATTATAATAATAATTTGCATAAAAGAAACAAAAATATTCTCATATAAACAAAGTTATGTCAAAATCCTTTTACAATTACTGTAGAAAATGATTCTTATCATACTTCCTCCTGGTAGAACTTACCTTAGAGCCTGGATGCCCAGGAATACCGGGTGGCCCTGGTCTACCAACTGGTCCCGGTTCCCCTGGAGCTCCAGCTAAACCATCAACTCCTGGTAATCCCTAAAATAATTCATTACAGAATAGTTTATTGTACATAAGAGTATTTTACAAGGAGCATAATATTAGGTAAATCCAATGATGGCTTTTGACAGTACATACTGTATGCTACATATTGGTTCTCCAGACAGTGGAGGGAATGAATGTAAAGAAATTCACATGATACAAGTTATTTATTTAAAAGCATATCATTATGTATTCATATAAGGGACATTCCAGAAATTAATGACAAGAGGATAGGAAGGAATTTTTAAGGGAGTCAGTATTTGGTACAAATAGAAGAAATCACTTTTTTTTTAAATATTACTTTTTTGTTGAGAAAATTTGCTAACTGCAACCAATGTTGTTTTCATAAAATTCACAAACAATATTTACTTTTCAACATATGATTTTCAAAGGTATGAATGAAATAAATACCTGTACATCAATTAATTAATATTGGTCCAACAGAAAAAACAAAGATGAACTGTGAGCTAATGCTCACTTATGATACCCCCGCATATATGTTCAATGTGTATAAAAACCAACTAAGTCGGCAAACAGGAAGTAGGAATCTAATGGGTCCAAAAATGTTTCCCACAATATGGCATACCTATATCAAGCTTGTGACCAAATATCAGCTTTCTGCCATCAATAGTTGCTGAGAAAAATGTGACGAAAAATATCTTGGATGGACGGAAGGACAGACAGATAGATAGAGGTAAAACAGTATACCCCCTCCGGTGGAGCAGGGGTATAATTATTGTGGAATCTGTTTTCTTAACACAATTTTTTTTTAGATACAAATGTTTTACCTGATGCAGTAGTGAAAAAACAATTTATAAGTTTATATAGAAACAGAATTTGTTCAGTTAATACAATACAAAGATGTTTTTTTTTTCTTTCTTTTTAAGACAGCAATTAAAAAATGAAGAAATAAGAAACATTTCAAAGTATTATGGAACGATCATTTTCAAGTACATTCGTATTCAAGAATTATTTCTTATAAATCAACTTACCATTGATCCTGAGTTTCCGTCCCCACCTCTTTCACCTTGACCTCCTCGTGGTCCTTGTGGGCCACCAGCTCCTGGGGCTCCAGGAGGGCCAGAACTTCCCTATAAAGGTTAAAACAAAAATATTTCAAGGAATATTCCAACTTATCATACATAATGTTATGTTAAGTATGACCCTTCTAACTATTATGTATGACATATCCTAATTACTTTTTTAGTGAGTCTGCTTAAATTTTCGACTATTTCCGTTTTGAGGGATTTCCTAATTTTTTTAATTTTCTTATTTTTCGAAAGTTTTTTGGCCATTGGGGAAAAAAATTATTTATTTACTTACGAAAATCGTCTGAAAATCATACTGAGTCGGCTTTTTGTATAGGTATGTTTCCATTTTTTACATTAATATTTATAAACAATGATTAATAATTAAAATGTACTAATTGTGTTGTTTATATGTAAATTATTTGTAGGTAACCTAGTTTGTGTAGAACTTTTGGAATCAATTTCCATTGTTTTTGTTGCTCAAGTCAATTCCCAAATCTAAGAATCCAATAAAGTAATATATTTGTCTTTTCCATTTAATGGAACAGCACTTATTAATAACAAAATTTAAAGAAAGAAAAAAAAATGTCCAGGAAAAACTGAGATTTCAATGTGAAAGAAAAACTGTTATTTCACATAGTGAAACAAAAATAATCGTTTATTTTACTGCTAGACATGACAGTACCAAGGTCATCACAATCGGAGTGTACTCGAAACCGAACAATAATGATAATTAACTCATGTACTAAACCTCATTCGTGAATTAGAGTTGTTCAGTTACTCATGATATATTTTTGATATTTGGAATGCAAGAGTAGATATACTATAAATATTATTATCAGGGCAGACATTCTAAAATCCATGAATTTCAGAACCATTTAACATGTCTTTTATGAGCAATCAATGAAAATCAAGATCTACGAATCAAAGTTTTTTTCTCGAAGTTTTGTATATTAATTACCTTGTCACCTGGTCTTCCTTGTTCACCACCTGGACCGTGTGGGCCTCTGAAACCCTGAAAAAACATTTATTCAATATTAATAAAAATTAAACAGTAACGGTCTTCAATATAACAAACAAAGACCATATGATCAATTAACATTGGTTTTCTGTAAAACATCCAACAGTAATAGTAATGACTGACTTTATAACCAATCAAAACAAAAAAGCCAAGCAGAAAAATATGGGTGTTTCTGGTTTTCTGACAGACAATTTTTTTTTATACTCATGACACTAATAGTTTTGTTAATGAAAAAGAATGCATTCAAAAACCGCTGCAATTTCTATGATTTTTTTTTTTTGAGGACATGAAACCCAATATATTTTTTAGCCCAAGATCGGCTCCTCTGTCAATCATCAAACTTTTAAACAAAGTAATGACAATAGAAGAGAATGAAAAGATAGACTCTGTTTTTATATACAATGCACCAATGCCGATGGCGATGTGTACTAATTCAAATATAAAATTTTTCCTCTCAGTGTACTTTAGTTTCTGCATCAATAAAACTGATTGGAATGATAAAATAAAAGTGTTGTTGAAAATGGCATTAAAAAACCATAACCCATGACATTACTGATACATACAGAAAGCTGGTAATACTATGCTTAAATTTATGGTCTGGTTCCTGGAGGTTTAGAGAAATTCACTATAGTACTAACCCTGTGTCCTTTCATTCCTGGCATACCAGGCATTCCAGCAGGTCCTGATGGGCCCTAAAATTATTAAATATTAATATTCATTAGTTTTCTATTAAAAAGTTTAGTTGATATTCTGAAAAAAAAAAATCAAAAAAATTAACGAAATTGCATTCAGAAAATATATATTTTTTTAAATTACTTGTCTTCAAAATCATTGTAAAAAATTAATTTAACGAAATTACATTATTTTAAACGAAGTGGAAAGTCCATTTCCATATTAACATACCTTTGGTCCTGGTAAACCACGGGGTCCGGTTTCTCCATTTCTTCCAGAGTCTCCCTAAAATTATGTTTAAATAGTTTATCATATTTCTAGCACAAACTGCAATATAAGTTCAATATATCTTACATAAAGAAAAGTATGTTATATAGTAAAGATGAAAATTAAGGCCAAAATTTTTAAAATGTGAATCTGATTTGTTAACTTATTTTGTGGGTTTATTAATCTAACTAAAACTAGATCTTTAATTGCTCCCCCTTTTCTGATATGTCGCACATAATACAGAGCAAACGTTCCACGTCTATAAGAAATGCATTTTGCAAAATACGTATTTTTGAACCAAATAATAATAGCACCTTGTATTTATATGACTGAAAAACTTCAATATTTTCTAAATATCCTTTAATACAATATACATTTTTCACAAAACTAATTCTCTGTCATTTCTTTTCAACTTAATAACTTCTATCACAAAAAAAAAAGATATTAGGAAGCCATAATTGAAAATGAAACAGGCCTTATGCCTGAGAATCAGATGCCAATTTCTTTGAAATATTACATTTTTTTTACAACTACATGTACATGACCACATAACCATAACAATCACATTAAAAATTTACTTTAACTGAAAATCAAAAGATTTAAAACACAACAAATTACTTTTCTCAAGTGAAAAAAGTCCCCATACTATACATACCTCAGGGCCTGCAGGCCCAGATGGTCCAGGGGCTCCTCGTTGTCCTGGTGATCCCTTAAGATAAGAAAAGAGCAATTAACCTAAAAATGAAGGAACAGAAAATAATAAATTATAACCAATATTTACTCTGGAATCTTATTTTTTTTTATATTTCAAATTCACAAGAAATATGTATCTGGTTTTTTTTAATAAATATCTTGCATCCAAACAATAATTTTAGATATTTTAAAATATGGATTAACGAACTATAGATGTTTCATTTGAAATATATTATAAATGGACAGGATTACCAATCAATAAAAGATCCAATCTAATAGTAATATTGTTGGACGATCATCATATTACTGGTACGAATGAGATATGCGAAATAACTCATTATTATTATTATTTCTAAACAACAAAAATTCATAAAAATGGACTTAGTCATATATAAACATGCAAAAATAGCTTATTCAATTCTAAAGAAGAACAATTAATGTAAAAAGGATAAATAATTAGTGTCAGGGAACAAAACTTTTATTGCTGTTCTCCTTCTGACTGTTATTATACTTACTGGCTGACCAGAATCTCCAGGCCCTCCTCTTATACCCTGCATTCCTTGTGGTCCCTGAAACGACAATGTCATACCATCTAGAGCATCATGTTTCAAAATATCAATGTTTGTAAGGTAGTGTATTTTTTTCAAAAACAGAGGGGAGAATTATTATCTACAGCACTACTAAAAACAACATGCATCATCCCTGTTAACGCTAAATTTGGCATTAAACACCAACATCAATCAATCAATCTCTGTTATGTATTATATATAGATTCTCTTTCTGCTACCAGTAGATAAATATAGATTCTCCTTCAGTTGCCCGTGGGTTACGATATTTCTCCTCTCAAGAGAGTTAAATTAAAAATTTTAACCACAAGCAACCCACATGGGCAACTGAAGGAGAATTTGTTTCTCCCATTATATATTTAGCACAAATTTTATTTCAAAATTTGAAATTAATGCGTTTGAAACTAATGCGGGGAAATGTACGAGAAATTTTAATCCTCTAGAGGATTACAGATTTTTCCACCACTGGTTCAGCGGGGTTAAAACGCCATAATAATGGGAAAATGATATTAGAGATATCATGGCTAATTTTTCTAATTTTAAAGATCAAGGTACATTTTTGTATTACTTCCTTTTTTCCTGTCTTACTAAGTTTGATATGTGTAGATGGTTTGGTTTCAATAAAGAAAAAAAATTGTCAAAATTTAGTTTGGTGAAATGTTGTGTGCCATCTTGTTCCAATTTATCCAACTCTATGATCTATTTTCATTGAAGTCTAACGTGAGTGTCTGATATGAGGGACACCTCTTTTTCTGTTGTTGCAGAGGTCATACCCTATACTCTTAACTCAATGGGAAGTAAATAAATGCTAAAGGATACCTATGGAGCAATCAAAAATTGACAATCTAGAGACACTGGCAACACAGATCACACAAGACGAAGAAAAACAAAATAACAACACAACACAATAGGTGTTGGACATCACTATACGTAAACAAATACAAATAACGTAAATAAGACATGAGCCCTCCTGCAAACAACTGAAGGTAAAGACAAACGGAACATCGTTTTTATGCCGCTGTTTCAGAGATTGTCAGACAGTAACATATATTATAACTTACCGGTGGTCCAGGGGGACCTGGGGATCCTCTGGGGCCACTCGGTCCCTGCAAAATAAACATAGGAAAATTTGAATGATTGTAAAACTAAGATTTTCATCTTTCATATTGTAAAGATAGGCCACTAATTAATGAATATCTACAGTACATCCTCAATATACAGCCACCTTCTAGACAAAGCTATAAGTTGGCAGTAAGAGACAGTGGCAATATATCAAGGAGAAAATAACATAAAAAATACATTATTTTTTGAAATTTTGACGATAAAATTTGATGGCAGTAAGTGAGGATGTCAGATTAAAGAGTGTACACAGTACCAGTAGTTACTCAAAATACATATAATATGAAACTAAAAGTTGTTTTTCAGCAAAGAAAATATTATTATATGTACAGAAATCAATTTTAAATTTTATTTTAATTATATGACTGACAGACTTTCAGACTTAATTTTCAAATACTTACAACGTTGGCTTGAAGAAATCGTGGTCCCATGGCAGCCCCTCCAGCTTTGAAGGACTGTCCGTATGTCTGTTGGAAATACTGATTGTAAGCTTGATCTGCTGACTGTTAAAAAATAAAAATAACGTGATCATACTACCATACTCAATCTTCTGATTTCTTTGGTGAAATTCTGAAATATTCCATTTCTGAGCAGGTGTAGAACTAACACTTCTCCACTTTTGACTCAGAATTCGAGATTCCATTGAATCAATTTTCCACCATGTTTTTTCAATGTTGGTTTTAATTGTAGGAAACGTATATTCATAACAGCATAATCTAACAATGACAATTAATAATGAGCAAGATGATGAATCTCATTTCTTTTTCAAATGTAGGTAATATAAACTAATAAATGCAAACTTCGAATTCTCTTTGCACATTGCTAAATTTACATGTCCTTCCAGAACAGAGCAGACAAGACAAAACAAAACAAAATATCGGTAAGTAATACTAGTTTAACAATGATATTGATTGTCCTACAGAAATCTTAATCCTATAATATGTCTTACACAAGATAAGTGTAATGGTTTCAAGGAAATCATTTTCTTTATGATAATGTTACTGTAACAGACAAAATCAGGTAAATTAAAAAAAACAAACAAATAAAATAAGCAATACCATTGGTGGAATCCCAGGGGGTCCGGGAGATCCTGGTGTACCATGTTCTCCTTCTGGTCCCATTTCTCCCTGAAAAAAAAATTAAAGTTAGAAGGTACCAGTACGTTACAAAAGATATTGTAAATGTAAAAGGGTTGTTGTTGCTGTGATTCTATATATATATGTATATTATCTTTCTATTTACATCTACTTAAACAACCAGTGTCTGTAGCTAATCGTGCTAAAGTTGAGAGTTAGATTCTTCCAGGTACTGCCATGTACTCGAAACAACTATAAGTGTAAATAAAGTTTTTCAGTCAATTGAAGTAGGTTTTTTATTTGGGTACTCCATGCATTTTACAGTCAATTTGCACGGGGTCAATTTTGCAAAAACGTTATGGTTGGACTCATAGATTTAAAACTTTTTGCATGCAAGAAATTGTAAGTGAAATACAAAGGATGAACCCCTCTTCCTCCTCCAGGAATGTTTTTACATAAACAGTATTCTTTAACTATTGTGGCTCCAAAAGTAGAAATAGTTTCATGATAAGTGATTGCAAGAGATAGTCTGTCAGCAATCCAATATTGAATGTGCTTTTCAGAAACAATTATTTTTGTAACTATATTTGTGAGCCCAACTAATGTGAGATCTTACAATAGGTCCCTGTACTCCCGTTGTTCCTTCTCTTCCTCTGCCTCCAGGAGAACCCTGTAAAGTGAAAAAACAAATCATTGTTTTGGAACTATAAATTTCTTATCCTCTACGCAAAAAGAATATACATGTATATGTAAAAAGTGGTTGCCATTGGAAACTGTCTTTGGTGTTTAAAATTTCAGTGCACTGTTGCAAAATGTTTGTTTTATAAATTAAATATCTTTTGTCTGTGTACAATTTAATATGCATGTCATATGTTTTTTGTATTTGTATCTGCGTCTGCTTTTCTTTAAAAATAAACAAATTACACAAAAAAATCATTGTTTTATATTTATGTAAAATGTATGAAGTACTAAAATAACAAAAATAACAAATTATTAATTAATTCAATGCATAATGAATTATTTTCACCTTTGTAACAAAGTTTATAAATTAAACCTTTAAAGTGTATTATTTTACAATTTGTTCATGCCACGATGTAGCTGAAATACTGCAAAAGTTGGCATCAAAGACCAATAAATCAATCAAAATTTAAAATTTGCTAGGCCATTTTTTTTGGAGATGGAGTAGAACATTTATATACAATGTAGATATGAGCTTATATTTGATGCATTTTATAATAAGCTGGTTTGTCACCTAGTACTATAAATATCATCTAGTCAATACACATTTTAAAACTAAATAGCATTTGTATTCTAAATCAGTCTCCACGTTAAATTGAAAGAGTTTCAAACCAAATACAAAGTAATCTACCTTGAAAAATCATGAAGAAAATGTCAAATATAATATTTTTAGAAATGAAGATAGACATATATTTTTTTTCAAATATCTGGAAACATTTTTTTTTGTTCCTGATGAAATGTTTTCCATAGAGGGAGCTTTGTTTGGTTAGTCAGGTTACATCAACCCCCTCCTTTCCCCCCAAAAAAAGGGTAATGGAATGCACCAAGCACAATACAATTACCCTTATATGGTCAACAACATACCTCAGCTTCTGTTTCCAATGCTTGCGGTGGCGCTACGTTGACATTCTGAAAGCATAAACTTTTAACATGAGAATCATACACAGTGAAACCTGACTAAACCAATTTACGAATAATACAGAATCCTGTATAAATCAAAATTTAAAGAAGAGTTTCAATGTACAAAACTTTAACTTTATTAATCCTGTAGAAACAGAACGAAATCATATTTGTTAATTGGATTTACACACACTTGCTATCACAACTACAGTTTGTGAGAATGTTTCTTGTCTGTTGTGGGTTTACTTGGTACAAATTTAGGTTTTAAATTTCGTCAGTTACTTTTGGTAAGTGAGAGGTTTTCACCGAGTTGTCTGACTTAACAATAGACATTACTGAAAGAATTTTGATATTGCTGTTAAAACACAAATAATAAAAATACAAAAAATAAGAAAAACGTAAGTAAGTATGATTAAATCCATTGAGTAAAAATCTAAAGAAAATGAACAACACATTTTTATATAATTGTTCTATATTTCATCATCATAGTGCAGTCTAAAATGAAAAGATTGTAATTTAACTCATCTTTGTTAAACAACAAAAAATCCTGTAGTATCTCAATGTGGCCTAAGTTTTTGAATTTATATAGATATTTTGAATGAAGAGCAAAATGCTGATATCTTTTGTGCAGTCAAACACACCCATCGCTTTGACTTCAGCACGTTTTTGCATCAGGTTTCATTCTCCACATATTGCTTTTTACCTACATGTGTATTACATGTATTCTTACAACCACCATGATATAACCGAAATATTATTGAAAGTGGCATTAAACACCATATCAGTCTGTCAAGCACTTTTGGCTTCAAAAAATTAGGAAATCAGGAGGGTTTTTAGTTAAAAATCAGGAGATTATCAGAATTTTTTTTTTAAATAAAAAGTCATAAAACCATACAAAAAACCAAAAAAATGGCCGCCTTTCTCCCCTCTAAATAAGAGCTTTCAGGCCATAATATATAAATTTAAGCATGGTGTTTTTGATTCCAGATGAAGTTCATTATCAGAATGTAATGGGCAGGCTAAAAGGTAATTGATAAGATGCTTTACACTAAAATAGTTTCAACATATTTAATATTATGTTATTTTTTTTTGTGGGGAAAAAGTTCAAAATAAGGAGTTATCAGGAGTTTATCTAACAAATTCAGAAAAAAATCAGGAACAGCTCAAAATCAGGGAAAATCAGGAAAAATAAGAAAAATCAGGAGTCGCTTGACAGACTGTCATAT
The DNA here is from genome assembly GCA_002080005.1 of Gigantidas platifrons. Lineage (NCBI taxonomy): Eukaryota > Metazoa > Mollusca > Bivalvia > Mytilida > Modiolidae > Gigantidas > Gigantidas platifrons. The sequence continues at coordinate 160,488 of MJUT01017464.1, read as the reverse complement.
CCTTCCCCCTGTATTCTTACTGGCATCAATTCAATGTGTAATTTGTATGTTTGTAATGAAATATCTATATTTATTTTGCTGTCATGTTGTAAATTGTATAGAAAGGGCTTTATAAAATGTTGTAATAACTTGTGCCAGATCTCATTTTGTTTTGATATTATGCAAATAAAAATATGATTACTTCCAAACTACATGTATATATATATATATACTTACATTGCCACCACTATTTGTTAAACCTGAAAAATAAACAAATAAAAATTCAATTCAATAATTGGTGGAAATTGACTTACTTAAACATGCATTAACTCATTAATGCTGATGTAATTATTTATGTCCGTTAACAGCTCCACAGAGCTTTCGTTTGTATGTTGTTTTAACCATGCCGACTCTAAATAAATAAAACTTATTTATTTATCTATTTATTTAGTTATTCAGTTATCCCACTTACAAGGATCTTATTAGTATTAATGTTTTCCTCAATTACATTTTCATAGTGTTCGCCCTCTAAAACAACAGTCCACAGGAAGCCATGTAGCGCCACTTTATCCTGATTCTGAGTGAACCAGTCTTGGCTTTTACTCCCTAATGCTGCATGCTTATTGGAAAAGAAGCAAATACTAAATTTATTGTCGTTGGTTGACTCAACCAGGCTAAAACCCACGATCTACCACATTTGAGACAACCAGGCTAAAACCCATGATCTACCACATTTGACTCAACCAGTCTAAAACCCATGATCTACCACATTTGAGACAACCAGGCTAAAACCCATGATCTACCACATTTGAGACAACCAGGCTAAAACCCATGATCTACCACATTTGAGACAACCAGGTTAAAACCCACGATCTACCACATTTGAGACAAGCACATTTATCATTATGCAACTGATGCTGTTCTTTGAGATTTTGAAACTAGATTGTTATTTAATGACATATTTCAAATTAACTCTACTTCTAGCCAAATATTGACAAATTTTCCTATGTGTGATTTTAACCTGAATCAACAGCTTTGTCACAAAAACTTACCGGAAAATTCGTCTCCTTCTGCAACATCTGTACACATAGCTTCCCCGTCTTTACACACACACCATTTCCGGGCATCTGGTTTCCAGTCGTCTCCATCAAAATATTCCTGCTTATCATATACACATTTTTTTCCTGAAAATCAACGAATTAAAAAGAATAGTTTCACATGTATATGTATACATACTGTCAGAAACATACAGTGATAAATCAGGAATGAGCGTGTGATCATTGTTTAATGTTTAACTTTTTTTTTTTTTTCTATCAAATATCTAACTTTACTTGTGAACAGCAATAATCCAGGGACACTTAAGTAATAGGTTACTAAAATCCAGGGACACTTAAGTAATATGTTACTAAAATCACGGACACTTAAGCAATATGTTACTAAAATCCAGGGACTCTTAAGCAATATGTTACTAAAATCACGGACACTTAAGCAATATGTTACTAAAATCACGGACACTTAAGCAATATGTTACTAAAATCCAGGGACACTTAAGCAATATTTTACTAAAATCACGGACACTTAAGCAATATGTTACTAAAATCCAGGGACACTTGAGCAATATGTTACTAAAATCACGGACACTTAAGCAATATGTTACTAAAATCCAGGGACACTTGAGAAATATGTTACTAAAATCCAGGGACACTTAAGTAATATGTTACTAAAATCCAGGGACACTTAAGCAATATGTTACTAAAATCCAGGGACACTTAAGCAATATGTTACTAAAATCACGGACACTTAAGCAATATGTTACTAAAATCACGGACACTTAAGCAATATGTTACTAAAATCACGGACACTTAAGTAATATGTTACTAAAATCCAGGGACACTTAAGCAATATGTTACTAAAATCCAGGGACACTTAAGCAATATGTTACTAAAATCACGGACACTTAAGCAGTATGTTACTAAAATCCAGGGACACTTAAGCAATATGTTACTAAAATCCAGGGACACTTAAGCAATATGCTACTAAAATCAAGGGACACTTAAGCAATATGTTATTATGATGAACCTTTAGTTGTGGAAGAATAGCTCTTTTTTGTGTGTGAGCATATGGTCACAAAAAAGGCCATGACCCCCTCCCCCTTAAAAAAACAATAAAAATTAGTATGTGGGTGAGTCTTGTACAAAACAGTATTCATTTTGCACTGCAAAGCATCCATTGTTTGATGTAGAGCAGAACTTAATAGACGATCTATTCATAACAAAATAATTTATTCAATAATGAATATTCAATTTTCATCATATTTTAACCTCTGAAAACACTTTAGTTCTTGATATATTTACTGATTTGAAAAATTCAAATGAGTGGATAAAGAAGATGAAGAATATGCTAAATAGCCTAGGTATGTCTTTTATTTTTAATGACTCTTCAAATATAAAATACAACTTAAATTCAATTAAACAAAGAATAAATTATCAATATTTACAATTGCAAAATGCTGAAATCCATGAGTTCCCAAAAGTTAAGGTTTTTCCAGGAGATTTACAACATGGGGCAAAGACCTCATTATGTTAATACTTTAAAGAACAGAAATGACAGGGCTGCTGTTTGTAAAATTCGCATATGTGCACATTCTTTAATGATTGAAAGAGGAAGGTACTTCAATATCAATAAAAATGAAAGACTGTCCAATATGCAAAACAGGACAGGTACATTTGTAGAAGATGAAAATCACTTTATTCTAAAATGCAAAAGATTTGAACAAATCAGACTCCAATTTTATGACAAAGTGTCGAAAACACTGAATTTTACAAATTTTAACAATGTTGAGAATAAAATGAAAATTTTATTAAATAACAAATCATACCCCATTTTAAAACTTACTTCCTCTTTCATCTCAAATTGTTTAGCAATAAGAAAATCTTTATTACTGTAATTCATACTCCATGGAGATAACTTGTATAACAATAATTATTCATTATTTTATTTACATATTATGTATAATTTGTATCACATTTTATATGTAATTGGGCTATAACCATATCCTGTTGATGAGTTTGTGCCAATAAAAGAATTTAAATTTGAATTTTCAAGTCATACTACGTATACACAGGCACTTAATTCTATCAATGGGGGGACCCTTCCTCCCTCCTTCTTCCTTTTTAAAAGGAAGAGGGGGGGACCCCCCATTGATAGAAACAAGTGCCTATGTTAAACTACCATATTACATCAATTAATCTGTACTTTTTATTAAATTATAACTTTTATTTAAAATATATATTTTATTCACTTCAGCTCCATTGACAGAGAATCTCAATTCAAAACATCTGTCAACCTGATCCAGGCGTATATATTCTAGTCTCATATACGTCCTTGACCTGATAGAGAGTTGAACACATAAAAATTAAAATATTCTACACAAATGGCAAGTTTGAGGCAAAAGATATATTCAGATGCTAAGAACGCAGGATTTCGCAATTATTACCCCAGAGATTCTATGGGCCTTGCTTTAGCGTTGAAGGATACGTGACATGCTACCTAAATTTTAACCTTAATCTTATAGAAAATCCATGCCGGAAGTCATAAAACTAAATACTGGCTCGTGTACGCTTAAGTGTTCTTTCCGCACAGTCTAGAAACATTAAACCAACAAGTCTACGATTAATCAATATTTGCTCTTGCTCCCAATACTGCGTGCTTTCCGGAGAAAAAGTAAATGTCTTTTGCTTAAGATAATCGAGGACTTTTTAAGTATGTGCCCGTTAAGTTAGGTTTTATAATTTTATCCATAATTGGAGTGCTCCGAATTCCAGGGGAATTTTACCTGTACAAAGACAAAGGACCGAATTCACGATCTTTCGCTCTCAGTGTGACCACGATAACCATTATACCACGGAGATACAAGCGTCTGTGAGGTGAATTACCCTCACCCTTTAACTTTCTGCTTACATATTTATTTTCAATCAAATTTCTTTATCATTTCATCATTTTTATCCTTTATTCAACGTATATTTCTGTCCATATCCTTACAACCTTATGGTAACAGCAGCTTACTTGTGTCTACCCTCTATACTCTGTGGATATTAAAAGTATAGCTGCGGAACCGTAACGTAAGGGCTACGGTTCCGCAGCTAATAAAAGTATAGAGGCTCGGTGCTTGTAATTTGTTGTTACCATAAAATTATATAGATAGGGACACGAACACGATAAATAAAGGGGGAAAATGTATTAATAAAGAAATTTTATTAAAATAAACATGTAAACAGAAAGTTAGAAAAATGGGGATGGGTAATTCCATATGACAAGCACATGTATGTGCACCGAGACGGTCCGGGATATTTGGAGAATATAATAGAACATATTAGAAAGCATAAGCGTCGGGTACTTTGGAATAAAACATATAGGAAAACACCTTCGACGATCAGATATAATTCTTTTAAAAATATTTAAGAAATCGAAAAAGCACAACCGTATATAAAAAAGACATTTCTATTTTTAATTGATAGACTTCCTAGTTTCAGTTGCACCAACACGCTATGTTAAATTCTTACGAAACCGACGAAACGAGCCCAAGTCAGACAAGCCAAGTACTAATTTAAAGTAGGTGAAATAGTTTAATAAGTAAAACATATAGAAAAAAAATGAAAACCCATGGCCACAAAAAAAAAATGGGTATATAGAACGTCTACAACAGGTGTCGATTAATGAAAAGAAGTGCTTACTACATGTATACATTTCAAATACAAATCATTTATTGCCCCAAAAAAACATATAAGGC
>MJUT01017464.1:106740-131583 GCA_002080005.1 Gigantidas platifrons | reverse complement strand
CCCCTGCGGCCCCCTCTGGACCCACCACTGTTAATATTATTCCCACAATCTGATTAAAATCCTATCTTTGACTTGTAAATAAACGTCCCTTTACTGTATAAAAAGGAGGCAAGGGAGAAATACGATTTTTATATTCCCAAGGTTGTGAAATTCTACGATTTCTCAAATATGGCCGCCAAGACTCAACCCATTACAATGTTAAAGTTTTAGTGCAAAAGGATTAACTCAGGACAGAATTCGAACCTTTTATTTATTTTAAGGCCCTGTGTCTTCATATTATTTTGTGTTTGTATGCATTCAACATTTCAAGATACCAAAGATGTAATTAAAAGCCGTACATCGATGAAGGACAGACAATGCAATTCTTAAAAGAACAACGACTGAACAGTACAAACAATGACGTATAAAACACTACACAGAAAACTAAAGATTGAGCAACACGAACCCAACTAATACCGGGGATGAACTCAGGTGTTCCGGACAGGCGGAGTGTCCAGTATAAGAATCATGACAATGTTAATCGTTGTATGTCCATTCCCAAACCTTGTTTTTGTATTTTGTATTAGCATCATTTTAGTCAAGGATTTATATATTAGTCCTATTATATAAATCCTTGTTTTAGTGGAGGAGTACATTTGTATATTGTTCAGGACATGGAGTTTCAAAATATTTGAATTCGAACTGTGGTACAAAGTCTCAAGATATACTCTCATGTCTATTATTTTATAGGAAACAAACTAGCAATCATACCTTACTGGGACCAGAAGAACAATAGTTGTGACATGAAACAATTGAATTTTAAAGTATTTGAATTCCAACGTTGGTAAATATCGTGGAAGATTCCAAGATCCCCGTTAGTACCTATATCTAGCTATCATAAATTTCTGCAACTAGAACAAAACTGATGTGATATGCAACAATTGGAATAAGACTTAATGCTTCCAACTATCCTAGAAGACAAAATATATCGTCTCTTTTGTCATAAACGTGTGCTTAATGTTGAAAAAGATATTATTGTTTAACAATATTTGTGTAAGAAAATTAGGATTGTTTAATTAGTTATGATATTGTATAATTATCTACAATTATTGTTGAATAAACTTACTATGAGTCAGTATACCTACTTAGATGAATCTTTTGGAAATTTAGCCATAAATTGAGATTCATGACAGCATAAAAACAGATTAGTAACGAGAGGAGCACAATTCGTTCCCATTGGAATTTCAACATTTTGACTAAACACTTTATTTTCAAAACGATCAAAAATGTAGTCTAGCAAAAATTGGTAGCATAAATAATGTTATCACCAAGTCCAATTGGAGTTTTTATCTCTTTTCATTGGTGCTTCGGCATTGATATAGTTTATTAGATAAATTCTGTATCTTGGATTTTTATTTGACTTTCAAATATTTTTTGCTTTGAGTTTGATCTTACCTGATGAAGGTTTCCATAAACACATCATGCACACTGAATTTGATGTTGACGTTTTTATTTCCATCACTGGGTCAATACATCTGCTGGTGGACTATTAGTCACTGAAATATTATCCGCACATGCCCAGTAGACAGTGCTTCGACACTGACATGGTTTATTAGATACATTTTTATCGAAATTTACAGTTCCCATCTCATGTAATTATTATTGTAACATAAATACCCATTTTTCCTTTGATGTTTTTATGCAGTAATCAACTTAAAAATAGTGAACTTTTACAAACCATGGTCTAACATGAAGATCTTGATGTTATTCCATGATTTTGCAGATCTCGACGAAAGCACCCAATATTGATTTCTGTACAAACCATCCTTTGGATTCGTTGGTTTAAATAAGTTAATTCGTAAGATCCATGGTATATATAATACACAGAACTAAAGCTCTCCTCCCCAGGGATAGGTGACCATAGCCCATTTTGACTGTCCTGTTTATACCCTTAGTTTACTATTGAATTTTGTTGTCTTTGCAATATTTTGACTCTGATTGTACCCGATTCAGGTAAATCCAGAGGCATGTTGTGTGCACTCAATTAGATATCTACCTTTTTAATGAGTTTCCAATCTTATAATTATGAGCTACCTGAAGAAAGTAATTCCAAAGACAGGTATTGTACACTACAATATGAGAAATCCACATATTTATTTCATTAATTCATTTCAGATAGTTTGAAATAAAATTATATCCGTTTCAGCATATGTAATCACAGCCTGATTTATGGAATACTAACGACGGCCATTTAATCAAATAAGAAAACTTGTGTTTGATGAGTTTACGTAGTAGAATGTAACACATGGTACAAAGTCATAAGCGTCAATGGTATCAAACTTACAAACGAGGAAACGAAGCTTGTCTAGTGCTTCAACAGAATTTACAAAGCTACAAAATTTGTTTATTCTTCAGTGTTCGTAGACCTTATTACACATAAATATACCAAGTTGCTTGATTGTAGTTAAGTTACTAGGGTATGTTGTTGAACTTGTGATTAAGATTAAAGAAAAGGCAAATGTACTAAATGAACAATTTCAGAGAGCATTCTCCATAGAATCCAAAAGTAATCCTATACCAGATAAAGGAAAGTCAACATACCCAATCATGAATAACATTACAATCTCAACCCAGGGAGTTAGCAAGCTACTCAGACAAATTAACCCACACAAAGTCACCGGCCCAGATCAGATCTGTGGGAAAGTACTAAAAGAACTTAGTGAAGAAATAGCAACCATCATAACCTGCATCTTCCAAAAAACTCTAGATTCAGGGAAACACGCAAATGTCTGCCCTGTTTTAAAAAAAGGTGACAAGCACAATGCGATAAATTATAGACCTATCTCACTCACATGCATACTAAGTAAGATCATGGAGCATATTATTGCAAGCAACATCATGAGCCATTTAGAAGAAAAGAACATTCTATATGACCTACAACATGGCTTTCGATCATCAAGATCATGTGAAACTCAGCTTGTCTCATTCATACAAGAGCTATCTAGAAACAACAACAACAATATTCAAACAAACGTAATAGTGATGGACTTTGCCAAGGCCTTCGACAAGGTTCCGCACAAAAGGCTATTATACAAACTAAAACATTATGGCATTGACACTAATACACTTAATTGGATTGAGGACTTTCTTACATCTCGTACCCAAACAGTCATTCTTGATGGTGAAATATCAGAAAAAATACAAGTCACATCTGGTGTTCCTCAAGGAACTGTCTTAGGACCGATTTTATTCCTCGTATACATAAACGATTTCCATGAATACATCAAACACAGTACATTACGACTTTTTGCGGATGACAGTATTATTTACAAAACAATTAGGAACACCTCTGATGCACAAAAGCTCCAGGAAGATCTGGATGCTGCAGCAAAGTGGGAGAAGGACTGGCTTATGTCATTCCATCCAGACAAATGCTCAGTCCTTCATGTAACATCTAAAAGAACACCAATCCCACACGACTACATCCTGCAGAAAGAAACATCAACAAAATACCTTGGCATAACGATACAAAATGATTTAAAGTGGGACAGACATATAAATAACATAACAGCTACTGCATCAAGACAACTTAACTTCATCAAGAGAAATTTCAAAGTGCAGTCAACAGAAATAAAAAGTAAAGCCTATACATCACTTGTAAGACCAAAACTTGAGTACAGCTGCTCTATCTGGGACCCCCACACTAAATCACAAACACATCAGCTTGAAATGGTCCAACGCAGGGCAGCTAGGTACACCTGCAATCGCTTTCACAACACCAGTTCAGTTTCTGACATGACCCATCAACTACAATGGCCTGAATTAACACACAGAAGAGCAAGAACACGAATAATATTTTTCTATAAAGTAGTGCATCACCTTGTTGCAATTTATCCACCAAACTTGTTAATACCATCAGACAAAAGAACAAGACAATATACACATGACCACTCCTTCAAACACATACAGACAACAAAAGACACCTACAAGTATTCATTTTACCCCAAGAACCCTAATCCAGTGGAACCTCCTGCCTGCAGTTGCAGTGCAGTGCACTACCCTGGATAGCTTTAAAGAACAGGTATCTATACTTGTTCTTTTAGAAAACAACATAATCTAAACAGTCACCATGTACATAGTTTTAATTTGGAAATCTGTAAATAGAACTATAGATATTTGTACATATTTGAAACTATCCATAAATTTTTAACCCACGCATGCACGGCACATTGTCATCATTATTGATGGAGTGCGGAAATTGAAAGAAAGAGAAAGATAATCATATGATTAACCCTAATTACATTTTTAATTCTTAATCACATAATTAGCTAATGCAATGATTAAATATGATTAGTTAATATGTTGATTAAAAAACAATTCAGCAACAGAATTTAATCATTGCATTAGCTAAGTATGTGATTAGGAATTAAAAATGTAATTAGGGCTAATCATATGATTAGCTTAATCACTCACAAGTTCAACAACAGAAATTTTTGTGGTAGAACATTTGCTCAAGGCTGATATAAAGTGAAATTTGAAAGGTTGTTTGTGTAATTAGGTACCCAGTAGAGTACATACAGGAATTTTTCAACATGGCATTTAGAAGTTGAGTTGATAAATCATGTTTATTGATGATATCTATCTCAGAAATGTGTTTTTCTAGTCCACAATCTCCTCTTTTAGAATATGAAAATAATATTTAGGTCAAACAAAAACAACAATGTTGCTTTATCAGCTGTAACAAAAACAAACATTTTTCTGGCACTGTCATAGAAAATTTCATATGAACTGAACCTCTTTTAAGAGGTCACCTGTTTTAGAAGACCACTTTTTCTTTGTCCCATGGGTGACCTCTTAATACAGGTTTGACCATATATTAAATTATTTCTGTGTACATATACAACAAAAGAAAAGAAATATTTTATGAACTTTTTAATGCAACAAAATTATAACAAGCATTACAACAGGACATTAATATAAACAAATAATATGTAAACAAATTCGTTGATATGGTATAATATCATATAATCTAACACTGAATGTCTTGGCTTTATATTATCATATTAACTAACACTGAACTGTTGTTGTTATATTATCATATTAACTAACACTGATGGGTTTATATTATCGTATAATCTGACACAATGTCATTGGCATTATAATATCCTATTAACTAACACTGAATGTCTTAGCATAACTCTAAAAGGTAAGTATACACGGTCAAATATTTCCTTCATACTTTACCTGTCAAACTGTTTCAAGCACAAATTTGATCCTGTGAACATGCGGTCAAGCACGTCTTTTATGTATCTATCAAATATTAGAAGGCAGACTGTCAAATTTGTGTTTGAAACATGGGCAAGTTTGAAGGAATTTGAAGGGAAAATTTGACAGAGTAAACACACCTTGACAGCTTACAGAAAAAGTAAAAAAATGTATCAGTAGGAAAGCTTTGTGATTCGTGAAACATTTTTGTACCCGTCATAAACCAGGATCTAGATTGTCATGGACATTTGTCATTATGAAAAAGAAAGTTTAAACGGTGATGGTCAAGAATTCAATCAACAACAACAAAAAAACTAACAACCACCTCTCAGTCCAACTCATTGAACACAAACAAAAAACACTGACATATGGCATTGGAAATCCAGGTCCTGGCTTGGTACAGGCACAAAAAGTGACAGGGTTAAAATCCTACCACTCTTTGGTAATTGCTTTTTTTTATTTTTTTATACAGATTTACAGATTTTTTCAGTCATGACCAATAATGGCGACAATCTCAGTAAAGAAAAAATATAACTTTAAACTTAACTTTAAATGTCCATTCAATTGATCATTATGTACATTTGGGGTTCAAATCAATTCAACAGCTTGCACTGTCACTCAGGACATAATTAAGCTTCATTCCTCATTGAAAAATATCTTCGTAAATGACGATCCATTCATGCAGGGGATGAAAATTTCTTTGGGCAGGCCCAAGCCCAGGGCTTTTTCAACTTTTTTAACCCAAGCCCGATCAGTGATTTGCCAAGTCCCAATTTGTAGGATAAAATTGAAATTTTATTTTGCATGTGAATATTTTGCAGTAAAGAAGGCACAGTGCAATGATTTATATATAATATTCAACAAAAAAAAAGTAATTTACAACTATCGGGTTGCGTTGTTCAATTACAATAAAGTGTTAGTCATTGATACAAGTTTTGAAATATTCTCGTCGTTTCTCCCTATCATACTTAAGATCTTTATTTCTGGAAGTATCAGGATCAGTTGGCTCGTTGTCCGCTTTCCGTTTTTGCACTTTTTTTGACTAAAGTTAAAATTAAACAATGACATTTTTCTCAAAATAAAAATGTCAACATAAACACATGATTGATCAATGTTATTCCAACGCTTGACTTTACATAGGTATGTGGGAAGCACATAGGTGATTCGGAACTCATTAATATTCATGAGGAATATCGATCTGTCCAGGATGTGTATTACCGTTCTTAAAATAGCTTTTACAGTACTTATTTACAGTGAAATGAGACGATTGACAAAAACTTGCATGTGATTTGAATTGAAAACAATTCGTTTAGAAAAAAGTGGAGTTTTTATTTTATTAAAGGCATGCCCGATGGGTTTTTTCCATGGAAAAATGGCAAGCCCGAAGTTTCAATTTTCTAGTCCCTGGCGTCGGACTTGAGGAATTTTCAACCCCTGTCATGGTTTGTTTTGGTTCAGACAATTTAGCCTATATGTATGAACATGATCCATCAAAATCAATGTTCATTCCATAATTCATACCTTTCAAAAATTCAAAATGGATAGTTACTTCCGGGTGTTTATATTTGAATGTTTCACTGTTACTATAGCGACTACTGGATTAGTAGGATAATTTTAAGCATTGGTATCATAAGTTATTTGATAGAATTCTTTTTTTTAGCTTTTTTCTAATTTGAGTATGAAAATGGGGCATCATGTAAAACGATTCATAGTAAATTTTAGCTCATACTACCAGTAACAACAAATTTTCTTTTATTTTGATGCTAACGTAGCTCAAAGATAAAATTTCAAATCCATATGATGCTAACAGAGTGAAAACAGGGTGTTTGAACAAAGACCATGTTCTAAATTTCACAAATGCAAAGTTTTGACAATTAACTTAGTATTATATTTCTCAATTGACCTGTAACCCAATAGGGTTAGGGTTATGGTGCCACTTTCAACAATATTTCAGTTATATCGTGGCGATCAGTTTTATTGGTGGAGGAAACCGGAGGACCTGGAGAAAACCACCGACCTGTCGCAAGTCACTGAGAAACTTTATCACATAACATTGTACACCTTGCCCTAATCGGGATTCGAACTCACAACATCAGTAGTCCGAGATTCCTCTGCCGTCCGACGGCATGTTTAGGACTTGCTGTAGCCGTGGGACGTCAGAGAGCTCTCCATAAGCAAAACAGCGAATTTTCCGGTCCAACTCTGGACCTGCACATTTCCACGTTTTGTGGCTATCAGATTTTATTTTCTATCCGAAACGCTAATATAAATCTCTTCACCAATCATTTTTCTATTCATAACCATCTTACCCTCAGAAAGTGGTGTTACACTCCATTACAGCACGATTTCCCCTTCGACCCTATGATATGGTCAATTCACTGCCATTTTGGAACGTGATCTCGCGATACTAACTGAAAGACAACAGCAATGCATTGCATGATGGGAGCTACTAAATGCACCGCGCCAAATTATTTGCATACGTAAACAAACATACAAGACGATATAAAGCGAATTCTGCAGGACAATCAGTTCCATCTACAGCTCAAATCAGAGCAGAAGGAACTAATACAAAATATGTTGGATAGAAAAGATTCATTTGGTAGTGTTATCCACGGGCTTCAGAAAGAGCATGTGTTACGTTCCCCCAATGATACATTGCGGTAATCGTAGTTTTCTCGAAGTCATGTGACAAATATTCCAAAATGGCAGTGATCAAAATGACGAAATCATAGGGTCTGGGGAAATCGTGCTGTAATGGAGTGTAACACCACTTTCTGAGGGTAAGATGGCTATGAATGAATAGAAAAATGATTGGTGAAGCGATTTATATTAGGGTTTTGGATAGAAAATAAAATCTGATAGCCACAAAACGTGGAAATGTGCCGGTACCCATTTGGACTGGAAAATCCGCTGTTTTGCTTATGGAGAGCTATCTGACGTCCCACGGCTACAGCAAGTCCTAAAAATGCCTTCAGACGGCAGAGGAATCTCGGACTATGGTGATAGGCACTGATGGCATAGGTAGTTGTAAATCCAATTACCATACAATCACAGCCACGACTCCCCCACCCCCTGTAACCCAATATGTTACATTTATAATTATTTATACATAACATCAATCTTGTTATACATATATTTCTTTACTTTCTAATAGTTGAAAGTAAAATAAGTACTGAAAATTAAAAAAATATAGAGCTTAAGACAATAGTTTCGAAAAACTAATATTGCCTACATCACCTGTCTGCCATTAACACAAGACTAATAGCTGATTTTGACTTTGTTGTAACACTGCTCAAATATAATATAAAAACAGCTTATAAGAATTACATAAACCAATAGACCATATACACATTCCTGATTTGATTCTAAAATTAAACGTTTTTATACCTTTTTTATAGGAGTTGTTTCCCTTACGGTGGGTTGTTTGGTCTGTTGGTTTTATGGTGTTTAACATCACTTTCAACAATATTTCAGTTATATTGTGGCGGTCAGTTTTATTGGTGGAGGAAGCCGGAGTAACCGGAGAAAACCACCGACCTATATTACAAACTTTATCACATAACGTTGTACACCTCACCCTCAGCGAGATTTAAACTAAAACATCAGTGGTGATAAGCATGGATTGCACAAGTAGTTGTAAATCCATCTACCATACAGTCACGATAATGACGGCCACTCCTTATGGTGGGTGAAAATGGTTCCCGTTCCATGCAAGAGCAATGGAAAAGACAAAGAATTTCAGTAAATTTTTCTTCTATTTTATAGATGCATTGTATGTAATCCTTGTAAAGAACCAGAGGGGTTATGGTGTTTAACACCACTTTCAACAATATTTCAGCAATATCGTGGCGATCAGTTTTATTGGTGTAGGTTGCAAAGTCACTGACAAACTACACACTGATTGTCTAGGTAATTCTAAATCTAACTACCATTCAATCTAGACCACAATGGTCCCTTAAAGAATCAGAGGAGAGTTTTATAGCAAAAAGAAAATTCACAAGTTGTTACAACCTTAAAATTGTGTGAGGAGAATGAAAAAAACATATATTTTATATTTATTGAACTTTCCATGAAAAGGGATCCTTTTTGCCTGCATTAAAGGGAAGTAACTCCTATAAAGATGTATAAAAACATATATAATTTGAGAATCAAGCCAGAATGGTCTATTGAATTCAACAACTATTCAAAATCATACAAATTGCTATTGGCTAGTAGTTCATTATTGTTGTGCGTTGATTCTAAGGGTCTGTTTGATTTCTTCTTCTTCATTTTTGTCTTAGATGTGGGTGGTTTTGGAGCAGGTCTTTTTCTATTAACTATACCTGAAGAATAAAAGCATAATAAAAGTTTACTTCATTCATTACAGCGAAACCTGTTTAAACTGAACCCTGAATAAACTGGAACCCTGTAAAATTCGAACTTTAAATAAAGTCCCAATGTAGAAAATCTTTGTTAATTAAATCTGTTTAAATTGAACACCTATCTATTCCCAATACAAAAGCAGGGAATACCAATTTTAGTTTTTGGTTTGACATTCATGACCTGGGCTCGAACAGATGATCTACGACACTTGAGATAAACATGCTGACCATCACACCACCAATGAGATTTTTCATTATATTTTAACATTACAATGATATCTTTGTACAGTCAATGGAGTGAGGGAGTGATTGTTGTTTAACGCCAACTGAGCAATTTTTCAGCTATATCATGGCGAGAATAAGTTAATTTTCAATGAGATGATGATGAAGTCTGCTTTGTTCTAGACCAACACGTTGAATTGGATTTTTATAGTGCTAGCTCACTGAAACAACAGTCCAAGGTAGACATATCGCTCCACTCTTGACACATTATCCTGATTCTGAGCCAACCAGTCTTTGCTCTTACTCCTTAAAGCTGTGTGTTTAGCGGAGAAGCAATAAATACCAATTTTATAGTCTTTGGTTTGACCTGACCGGGGTTCAAACCCATAAACTATCGCACTCAAGGCAAGTATGCTAACCATTACACCATCGATGCGGTTATAGTCAATGGAAGTACTATGGTAGTCGCAAGATACGAAGTTAAATAAGAATAAATTAGGGGAGGTTTGGACCCATAAATCTAGTTTAACCCTGCCACTTTTCATTGAAGTGCCTGTACCAAGCCAGTATTGATTTGGCCTCTTTCTACAATTTTCCTATAGGATTTTGGAAATGTTCCGACAGTGGTATTTTTTGTTTTTCATCACATGACTTACTACTACTTGTTGAAACCGTTGATTCTGCTGGAGATGATGTAGTTGAATTTTCTTCCCACAATGCATCTCTAACTGATTCATTTTCTGGGTCATCTAAAATGTCTATATCTATATGTACATCATCATCACGAGATCTATAAATATAAAACAAAATTTAATATTAAAATCCTTAGGTTTTTGAAAATATTTCTTTTAATCTGCTTCATAATTAGATTCATGATTTATATAAAATAAAGATGGCATAGGCAGCCGAGTGGTTAAGATCACAGACTTCCGACAAGTCTATCACTACTGATGTGGGTTGGTGCCCTATATCCACCTCATTTTTTTTGTTTACATTTTTTGTTGTACAGTCAAACCTGCCTATAGCGGTCACCTGGGGGAGATTGACAAAATGACCACTATATACAGGTGACTTTTATATGAAGGGTTTTGATTTGTTGACAAAATATTGCACGCTAGTTGTAAATAAACATTTTTCAGTAACATGACGTTGAACTGGAAGCATTGTTTCCAAAATCGTCAAGAATCTCATGTTTTCTTTTAAGAATGTTCTTTATCTGGGTACGACCAACACCCATCTTCTCGCCCACAGCCTGAAAACTTTTCCCAATATCACAATGATTTATTGCTTTCACTTTTACGGATGTTGATGATTTTGACATGATGTACTAGATATAAAATATTTTTGGTGAGTGAATATCTACTCTTGTAATAAATAAAAATCTCCAATAACGCCCGGGGATAAACTGTCATTTATGTAATTTACTATCCACGAAATTCATGGTGTTTGTTTATTTAGTTAATTAAATTAATCAATATATTTTGTAACACCTCAGAATTTTTGGTACATTTGAGAAAAATACCAATCTTCCGAAATCACTTCCGGTATTATTTTTAAATTAAATTTACCGTTATACAAAGGTTTTATGCTGAAAATTACTTATAAATGGTGACCGCTGACCACATTGAACAGGTGACCGCTATATCGAATTAAAATATATAGTAAAATGCACCGGGAGAGCACGAAAGTGACCGTTATGAGCTGGTGACCTTTATATAAAGGTGACCGTTACGACAGGTTTGACTGTATATGATTTACATAAGATATTGTCCCACTAGTATTTTTTGTTGTATATACCTTCCATGAGGAAATATCTTTAAAAAAAATTTACATGAGAAATTGTCTGACTAAAATTCTTTGCTATATAACTTGCATGAGAAATTGTCTGACTAGAAGTCTTTGTTATATAACTTACATGAGAAATTGTCTGACTAGAATTCTTTGTTATATAACTTGCATGAGAAATTGTCTGACTAGAATTCTTTGTTATATAACTTACATGAGAAATTGACTGACTAGAATTCTTTGCTATATAACTTACATAGAAATTGTCTGACTAGAATTCTTTGTTATATAACTTACATGAGAAATTGTCTGACTAGAATTCTTTGTTATATAACTTGCATGCGAAATTGTCTGACTAGAATTCTTTGTTATATAACTTACATGAGAAATTGTCTGACTAGAATTCTTTGTTCATCTGTATGCTGTGGACATCTATGAGATCTACAATAAATTATATTTATTTAAAAACCTCATTAATATTTTGTTTTTTAATGACTTTATCATAAAGTTTATGATATCTAATTTAATTCTTTATTTGTTTAACGAGGATTGCCAACAGCTACGAGCGGTTTTCCTCAAAATACATACATGAATACATAATTTCAATCAATTGAATGGTTATTACAAATATTGAAATGACAACAAAATATATACAAGACAAGACATCACACATACATGTTAAATGACGAACAATTATAAAGAAAAATAATTGAACAAAGATTTGACTGATGTGGTATTGATTTAATTACTTTATAATACATTATTTTGTTTTTTTTAAAAGAATGAAGAAGACTACACAATAATTGTGGTTTTGGATTAGTAACTTCATATACTGTCCGAGACAAAATTGAAGATACCAAAGGGTTAATCAGCCGTCGTAAATAGAAGGAAAGACAATACAATTGTCAAAAGAAAAAGAACATTAAGGACAAACAGTGAGCTACAAAACACCAGGGGTCGTCGTGGTGATCGTATGGTAGTTGAATTTACAACTACCTATGCAATCAGTGCCTATCACTACTAAAGTTTTGAGTTCGAACCCCGTTCATGGTGAGTTGTACTCGATACAACATTATGTGATAAAGTTTGTCAGTGACTGGCGACAGGTCGGTGGTTTTCTCGGAGTACTCCGGTTTCCTCCACCAATAAAGCTGATCACAACGATATAGCTGAAATATTGTTGACAGTGGTGCTAAACACCATAAAACCAACTACATAGGACACTGAATTTGAATATTATGCTTCTACAATTTGGAAATATTTGAACCCTGTAAAAAACCACAGGATAATTTATCGCAAATAAAAAATTCACGAGTTGTTACAATATTTTAAATTAAATTTTTGTACAGATAACTGGAAAAAAATACCATTGAACATTGCATGAAAAGGGACATTACATAACAACCTAAAAAAACATCTAATTTTGATTTAAGTCAGAAATTGTTATGGTTATGGTGTTTAATGCCACATTCAACAAGATTTCAGCTATATCGTGGTGGTCAGTTTTATTGGTGGAGGAAACAGGAGTACCAGGAGAAAACCACCGACCTGTCAACAAGTCACTAACATACTTTATCACATAAAGTCGGAAATGCGCAAATGGTCTATTGATCATCATAGATAGAGAAAGAAAACCTATATAATACATCTGTACATCTATTGGTATAACACAACTGATTTTCTTCTTGACTAGTGTTTTAAATCAATTAAAATGTGAGATGATTGAATTCTTCCTATTCACCCAAAAACTTTTGTTTAATTAATAATTTGATGAAAAATTATGCTTAACATTCAATAACAATTTTGCCAAATAATTTCCCTATAAATTGATTCTACCTTCCTAGTTAATAATCAGTTCTACCTTCCTAGTTAATAATCAGTTCTACCTTCCTAGTTAATAATTAGTTCTACCTTCCTAGTTAATAATCAGTTCTACCTTCCTAGTTAATAATCAGTTCTACCTTCCTAGTTAATAATCAGTTCTACAAGAATTCATTTTTGTGATAGTATGTAGTTATTTGAGCAGAAGCAAATATGTGCAGATTTTTTTGCTTGATTATATCCGTATTGCTATTGAAGTTATTAAGAAGGGGTGGGGGGGAATCCCATTAACTGGATTAACCCTGCCACATTTTTGTGTCTGTCTCAAACCAGGACATAGATTTCCAAAGTCATATGTCATGGTCTTTTGCAAATTCTCGAGGTGAGAGATGATTGTTCGTTTTGTTGATGTTGGTGGAATTGTTGACCATCACTGTTTTCTTTTCATCATGAAATATTTTATTTGGCTTTTAACAACAATCACTGGTCAACATATAATCTGTATTGTATTTTCTAAGACACATAACTTTTTATATTAAATTTTGGCATTTTGTTGGACTTTGGTTATCAGATATATTCTGAATTCACTAAAATTTGACACAGGTCAATAAAGTTACTACAAACAAGTCAATGTCTTACCTTGTACACATCTTCTTAGTATGTTCTGAGATTACACCACACGTCTGTTAAAGTAAGAAAATATACATAATATAAATATTATTATTACATATAATGACTGTAAATATCCGTACTTTATCTATTATAAGTAAAGTCTAGAAGTCAATAAATAATGGTATTCACCTGCTGAAAGTGATATTCACCGGTGACATCATAAGCCTTATAGTATATGTAATAAAACAATTACAGACTTTTGTATCAGTGAATATGAGTTTTTATTGACCTGCAAAACCAATATTGACCTCAGCCTTCAGCTTCGGTCAATATTATTTTACAGGTCAATAAAAACTCTTATTCTATATTAGTAAATTCTTTGGTATAGATTTCTACCAAGATCATTTTTTAAAATAAAAAGACTTATTATATAGATAGGTGTGAAATATGGAGATTTATCCGTGAAATAAATTCCGATATTTCACATGTGAAATATCATTTTTTTCCCGCCAGAACTACTTTTAGACAACTATAAGTGTAGTGGTTACGTCCCTTGTTGTGTTACGGTGAATACACACATGATAATTGTAACCTGAAACAATTAAACAAATGAAAATAAAGTTTTAGTACTTTTATAAATTATTTTAATTGAATCATTTTATTTATACATTAAAATCAAACACTTGCTTATTCTAAATCGTATCATTTCACTAGCATAACACAACAGATTTAAATATAAACAAACAACGGCAATGTTAAAAGTGCATTGTAGATTGTCAGTTTCCTAATTCCTTTCACCACCACTTTTCAATGAAAAATCGTCTGCTTTGAACAATCTTAAAATAAAAAAAACCAAACAAACAACAAAATGTCTGATCATTTTGACGTATATACGGCAGCTGTAGTCTCCAAATTTTTAGAAGAAAATGATTTTGACTTGGAAAATGTGGAAATGCCAGAATTTAATATTCTAGATGTCCAAACAAATGTTCCAAATTCCAATGGCAATACAAATGAAAATGTATATCAAACTAAAGCCCAACCGGGTAGATTTCAGAACGTTTCATTTGAGGACATTGATGCATTCCTTAGTTTGAATTCTGTTACGTATGAAATACACACGACTCAGACAATAATAACACATCGTGCCTGGGTTCTCAGATAAATCGGACTGACATGAGTCACAATTGCAATGAATTTTTCCACAACAACTTTACAAATCCTCCCATATTCAAATAAAATTCAGAAACTCGTCCTTCATTTAAATTTCCAATTTTTTTCATCGAAGCGACAACACGTGACTTGTTTGAATGTGCGGCCATATTGATTACACACTATCATTGCTCGTAGATTCATACGTGTGGAATGAAATATACAAATAAAATAAAATAATATAAAAGAAATTTTGGAAGTCTATATAATAAACAGTATAACTAATTGTAGATTTTGAATATCAAAATAAGACCACTCATGACCGAATACGCATTAGTCTTTTGATTCTGTAAATGTGTGGATTAATTGACTTTTGAAAAAAAAATGTTATTATATAGATAGGTGTGAATTATGGGGATTTATCCGTGAAATAAATTCCGGTATTTCACATGTGAAATATCAGTTTTTTCACGCCGGAACTACTTTTGCAAAACTATAAGTTGTGCAACGGTGAATACACATACGATTGTAAGTTGAAAAAATTCTGCGAAATGTTATTGATGACTTTGGCACATAACCAAGATGACGTCATATGAAGACTTGCAAAAAATTTCAAAAATTTCAAAAAAATTCAAAATTTAAAAAAAAAAAAAATAAAAAAAAAATAAAAAAAATTCTTAATTTTTTTAAATTTCTAAAAAACAATTTTTTTAAAATTTCTAAAAATTTAATAAAATTTCAAGATTTTCAAAACATTTATGAAATAATTTTTTTTTTTCAAAATTCCTTATTACTTAATAAAGTAGTTATTGACTTTTAATTTTAGTCTACTCATGACTATACAGACCTGGTCAATCATTGATCAGGCCCGTATAGTCATGAGTAGACCTCATTAAAAGTCAATAATTGTATAATATTCACTTCTACAAAAGTCTGTAATTGTATAATGTCTTGTTGAGAGCCCTGTAGTTGGTTCTTGTTGGTGTTTGTTTTTTTGTTATACCGGTAATGTGTGTTGTGTTATTTGTTTGTTTGTGTTGTAGCTGTTTATCGTCACTTTCAGCAATTTTTCAGTTATAGTGTGACTACAAGACTTAATATGGAAGGAAAGCTGGGACATTGAACTCACCAGCGAAACCCTAAACAATGTTTAAGTGCTGTTAGGTGATGGTAGTCAAAGACTATAACAACTTGCCCACCACTTTCAATGAGAGTTTTATTGATGAAGGAAATTAAAGTATCTAGACAAAACCACCAACCTGTGGCAAGTAACTGACAGATTTGCCACAGATAACTCAAAAATTGTTTTTAAGAGTCTTCATCTTATTTTAATTCTCTTTTGACAAAATTTGGCTTTGACTATAGTACCATAGTTGTCTCCCTTAATCTTGGTTGACATATTTATCTAGTTGTGATGACAGTAGCAATTTTCAAGGTAACAGACAATTACTGACAGAAAAAGATGACAACATCTTTGACACACAGTTTAACTACAAAACTGAAACTTACATGCTGTAATAAGTTCTTTCTTTCTTCTGAAATAACAAGAAATTAAACTATAATAATTCTATTCTTACTAGAATTTATCTATAACTCGTAATCTGATTGGATATCCTCACTTATTATACGTCATTCGAAAGGAATTTATAAATCAATATTTTCGTTTACTGTACTACTTTTTTGTAGCGTTACGGCGTAGGAATATAAAAAAATAATCCACCAAGAATTATTACTATTTAACGTCGAAAACAACACGATGTCCAAGAATAAAGATTATAAGGATTAAACACTGTGTTTTTAGGAAATTATGTATGTATAAAATCCGGCAGCTCACTCACAAACTTTACATAAAGTCCTTTGGACTTTATTCAGTTTGTGACTGAGTTGCTGGAGTTTATACATAGATAATTTCCAAAAAAAAACAGTGTTAAATCCTATATTTTTTCTATAACATTATATTTGTAGTAAACATGTATTAAATACCAAATGACAATATTAGTATGTTTCCATTTTTAAATGTACAAGAAAAGGGTTTGTGTTATGGATATGGGTGAATACCAGAGAGAGGATCATAAAACCCGAACAGTTATAATGAACTGACCGCATAAACCTACAGTTCCTGGAAACCTTAATATTTGAGATGGATATCGGGGTGCAAACCAACGTTAGTGGGAACAAAAATTCGTGTCGCAGATTCAATGTTGGAAAAGGTCATCTGCTCTTGTAAGCGAAGGGAGCATCTTATATTCAAGTACAGTCAGATCTTATTATCTTGATCTTGGATAAAGTCAATTCTGTGGAAAACTAAAATTTTTTTTTTTATCAGTTGTAGCTTTAAGCACAAATTATCACAAATAATTCTAACATTGAGCTAATTTTAAGTAAAATCATTGTTACCTTCGTCACAATAAGGTTTAACTGTATAAAGAATACATCCAAATCCTTTCATACAGATTATTGGTAAGAAAGGATATTGATGTAAATGAACATGACAGACTATCCAACATTACACTTAGACACAAATCAATGTAAAGGAACAGTGCCTTCACTGCTGTTCCACATTTCACAATCATTATAGAGTCTTCAATAATGAACACAACATATACCCTGAGTGCAAAATGACCCTAAACTGCAGTCAAGTGGTACTCCTTACCTCCAACGACAATATATTCATAACATGACTCACTCAAAGGTCAAATGTAAATAAAAATGACATTTTTATTTTAATATTATCCATGTCACCTAAATATTATCGCTAAATATTATACAATTACTGTCTTTTGATGAGGTAAATGTGTGGATTTATTGACTTTTGAAAAAAAAGATATTCACTGAGACCGAAAGGGCAAAGTGAATATCATTTTTTTTTTCTCCAAAAGTCAATTAATCCACACATTTACAGAGTCAAAAGACAGTAATTGTTTTATTCTATATGTTGAGGAAATAGTGGTATTCTGAAATAAAAAGTTACATGTCCACTGTCCTGAGGTAGTGCTACATTATTGTTTACATCACCATGACATTATCTGAATCTTTATCATTTAATATATTTTCCAATGTTCCGTCCGACAAAGTGGCAAATCTGGCGGTATGTCTGCATCAATAGACCACATTTTATTTTTGTATTATGGATTCGGCAAATGAACTACTTTTTTCATTGGTTGATTAAAATAGAACGTTCTTAAAAGAAATTCCATGTTCCAAAAATAGTAACACGTGAGATTGACTGCAGTGAATATTAAATCTGAGGCTGTGAATACGTCTTTTTATTTTAAAGAATGATTTTGATAGAAATCTACACTAAAGAATTTACTAATATAGAATAAACCCTCATATTGACAATACTATACTTTGAAGGTACATTTTTGAATACTTGTGACTTTAAATAGACATCTGTTATATTTACCTATGCTCATCATTTCATAATTAGGTTCAGGTGTTGCTGACCTCTCTATTAAACTCTCTCCTGAAATACAAAAAAATACAGATTAAATTTTTTTAACATAATAATTAACCATGTATATCCTGTTAACACATAAATTTCAGATATTGCTAGTAAACTGTTACCTTAAAAATATACATTATAATAATTGACATCATGTATACTGTCAAATCATTGGGTTTAGGACTATTCAGGAATTGGTACCATATTTATTAAGACAGTTATATAGGTACCTTACATTTTCATATTTTTTGTCCAGTTTTTAAAGCTGATAAAGAAATGCTTGTTTTCCATATATTTTATATAAAAAATATGAAAATTTCTTAAAGGCATGAAAATGCTATTTTCTTACTAAATTACTCTTAATAACCCTTGTATTGTATCATACCATTGAATTTTTTAAATCAAAATAGAAGACTAGAAGATAGAGTTATCTCCCTTGTCTCTTACTGAATTATAACAAATAAGGACGAAGACATATTTCTCGCATGCCTCCTGCAAATTCTTTGCATGATTTTCTTTTAAGTCCAATGATACTGAAATTAAGCTATAGTTAGATAATGATAAATACAGATCATATATCCTCCATCATCAATGTTAGAGCCAAAGAATACTTAATTTATTTAACATTGAGTGTACCTGATGACAGTTATTCCACAAATGAGTCATGTATATTAAATAAACAATTTATTTTATAACTATGAGGCGGTTGATACCTCTGCTTGTGTACATTATATAAATATCTACATTTTATTTTATAACTATGAGGTGGTTGATACCTCTGCTTGTGGACTATTAGTCCCAGAGTGGATCATCCGCAATTAGTCATGTGTTTCGGCACTGACATCGTTTAAAAGATATGCATTATTGAAATTTTTAGTTCCTAAATTATGTAATTATTATCCTAACTAATGTTCTTCTCTCTCAGACATAGGAATCCTCTACTGATTAGGGCTTTCCATTTTAGTCCCTTCAAAGATCAAGGAAATCAAAGAAAATAATGTAACATAATAAACAGGAAATAATAAATACTCTCTTAACAACAGTAAAACTTACCATTTCTTATTCTGTTCTTGTTTCTTCTTGGAGAATTTGTCATTTTGTCTTTCTTTAACTTTTTTACTGTAAAAAGAAGAACATTTAACATCAGATCTGCATGAAAATACTTGCAAATCAAAAAGGAAATACAAGAGGCCTACATGAGCCTGTATCATTTATTAAAATCAATTACATTATGTCAAATTTTCCCCACAAGAAATGAACCCAATAATTCACAAGACATGCATATGTACAATCTTGAATTTTTATATCACATTATCACATATTTTATTTTAATAATGCCGAATTTGTATGTGTAATAAAAGCATAATTTGCGGCATGTTATTTGCCTCTGGGGCAATAACATTTTACGAGGGCAATAACATGTTATCTGTCCTGGCAAGATATGTGATAAAGAGATTAATACATGGCATTTTTCATATTGCCCTTGTCATCAGCCCTCGACTGATATCGTCTCTCGGGGCCGATATCAAGGTCTCGTGCTGATAACAAGGGCAATATGAAAAAGGCCATGTATTAATCTATAAATATCACTATGCTTCATCCCAAATACAACTGAAATTTCATTAGTGATTCTTACAAAAAAAAATAGAATTTGAAGATAACTACCTTTCTCTTATTCTAAATCTGGTTTCCATGGCAGTGGACATAATCATTAAGAAATTATTTACCACAGTTTAACTTACATTTTTTGTCTACATGGTAGCTCCAATCTACATCATTATCATCATCAGGACTGTCATCACTATCTCTCTTACCCTGGGCACTAGAAGGTCTACAAAACACAAATATATGAAAAACTTCATTTCGGACCTACATGTACATATAGATAACTCTATATTGAACCAATATCTTCAAGTAAGATTATTATTCTTAGCTATCATACACTTAATTCACACTATACATCTCAAATATTTGGTAAATTAAAAATAAATTGTTGATTCCTTCCATTTTTATAACATTAAAAGTTGTATTGAAAATATCTTATGGATAAATGTAATATTTACAATTTTGAACAGATATGGCCATTTAGTTGGCCTTTTACATCTTTGATCCAATTATCAGAGGAGGGGGTCTAAATCCCATTTACTAGTTTAATCCTGCCACATTTTTTGTGTCTGTCCCCAGCCAGGACTTGGATTTCCAATGTCATATATCTTGGTCTTTTTGTGTTCAATGATTTGAGGTGAGAGAGTTGGTTGTTTGCTTTGTTGATGTTGGCGGAATTGTTGACCATCACCATTTAAATCATCAGATCATTACCAGTGATAAGTATTGATTACATAGACTGATTTTTGTGGTAAAAAAGTGCCAATTGTAACTGGATGCAGCGAGCAATAGTGGTAACCAATCAAAATGCATGTTACTAAAATACATGTTTGCAAGAAAAATGGTAAAATAAATCAAATATATGCCTGCATTTAAAAATTTTAGACAAATTCACTGCCATGAAATAGTTGCTTATTTTAATGTGTACAAAAATTTCAGATCTGTACCTTAGAAAATATTTTGCTTTGGACATAATCAAATTTTTATGACGTTAACACTTACGCTTTTTGCAGCTTTAATTTTGGTATTTACTAAAGACCACCAAAATATGGACATTTTTCTTTTGATCTCAAAGAAACAAGATTATTAAAGGGATATTAAAGCTCATTTTGGTAATTTTTTGCATCTCATAAAAACTTGCAATTGGTTCAATAAATGATAATTATGAAACATTAACCCGGTTTTTATCTATGAAACTTTGTAAAAGTGACATAATTCCTTGATAATTCTGTCATATCTTGCTGTCTTTGCCTTGAATTGAATTTTTGCTTCCTGGACAAAAATTCCTTTCGACCCTTTTAAGTGATATTTTAATGATATTAGGGATTATATGGGCGTGCAAAGTATTTTTGGATTGTTTTTACAATTAAATTGAAAAGAAACAACCCTCGTCACGAGTTGAACAAATATATGTTAAAACAAGCTTTACTATCCCTTTAACATGAACAAACAGACTCTGATACTGAAAATTATTGGACAGTGTGACATAAAACACATTACCGATAAAAAACCATAGTTTTAAAGGTCTTTTACATGCATTTTCACTAGTATCACAGCTCGTCCTATCAGACTTGCTTTGATACTAGTGTTAATGTCTGTCTCGACCTTCAAAACTGCTGTTTATATTCTATATAATACAGTAATTAATTCAAGATCAATTTATGGTTGAATACCTGTTGTCATTTGTTTCTCTGGCAATTTGTGCAGCCTGTCGTCTGCTTGCTATTCTAGAACTATTTCTTCCCATTCCCATACATTTCTCTAAGTGTGGTGCAAATCTTGAAGCAGCCATGTTTCTTTGACAGTTAGGACATACACATTCAAACTGTTTCTTTGTTGGTGGTTGCCCAAAAACATCTACACCAAATCTATCGACGATTTCTAGAAAGTATAGTGAGTGAGTGAGCAAACATGGTGAGTGATCGTTGTGAGCAATTATTTAGCTATATTGTGGTGAGACCATGTTATATTTTCATGAGAAAATGGTAATGTCAGCTTTGTACTAGACCCAACACGTTTAAGTTGGATTTTTATATTGCTAGCTCACTGAAACAACTGTCCATGGGTAGATATGTCGATCTGGTCAGATACATTATCCTAAGTCTATACCAACCAGTCTTTGCTCTCACTTCTTTATACTGCTTGCTTTGCGGAGAAGCAACAAATACCAATTTTATAGTCATTGGCCTGGTTTGACCTGACCAGAGCATGAACCCAAGATCTACCATACTCGACACGTAGACTAGTCTTCTAAACTTTTTAACATTGATTATCATTATATTACGACCTCATTATGATTTAATAAAACATGTAATTACAAGAGTGATTTATAAAATAACAGTTTATATAACTGTTAATCTTTAACGGTAAACAAAGGTAGGTCAAGACCTATTTCTTGAATGTGAAAATGAAAGTCACTATCCCATTAGTAAATATTTCTTCTTTTTTTCAACTATAAAGTAAGTTTCTACATTAACACGACGGGTGCCACTAGTGGAGCAGGAACTGCTTACCCTTCCGGAGCACCTGAAATCAAGCCTGGTGCTTAGTGGGGTTCGTGTTACTTGATCTTTAGTTTTATGTGTATGTTTAGTAGATCGTTGTTTGTCCTTTTGTACTTTTTCTTTTGATCATTGTATATATATTGTCTGTTCTTCTTCGGGTGGCTCAATGAGTTAGGTCGCTGGATCTAACAACTCATACAAGCCTATCACCAATACGGCGTGGGTTCGTGCCCGGCTTTGTAAATTACAAAAAAGGGTGCACTCGACTCGCAGTCGCAAGTGATAAAGTTTACCAGTTGCTTGCCCATGGTTGGTGGTTTTCTCCAGGTACTCCGGCTTCCTCCACCACTAAAACTGGTCGCCATGATATAGCTGAAATATTGTTGAAAGCGGCGTTAAAACACCAAAAATCAAATCAAATCAAATCAAATCGATTTACGGATTCTGATTACCCCTTTTGGTATCATCAAACTCCCCTTACATAAGAAGTTTGTATAACTGGACTGTACATACAACTCTAAGTCAATGTATAGTTTGACTTGTCATATTAAAGTCAGTCGACAAAGTGTGGGGTTCTAACATACTAATTGGCTTACCATGTTCTCTTTGTGATCTGAAATTAAAAAAAATATATATATCAATAAGTAACTATAAATTGAGTGAATTAGGGTTGGGTTAAAGTCACTTAGCGATTCTTCAGCTATATCGTGACTACCAGCCTGACTTTTTGAGGGGGTTACAGTAATGGAGCTTAAGACCACTTTCAACAATATTTCAGTTACTAGTATATCGTGGCGGACATTTTTATTGGTGGAGGAAACCAGAGTGCCCAGAGAAAACTACTGCCCTGTCGCAAGTCGCTGACAAACTTTATCACATAATATTGTATAGAGGTGGGGGTTCACCTCGCCATTATTTTGAATTCAAAATATGTTAGTGGTGATAGGTACTGGTTGCACAGGTAGTTGTAAATTCAACTACCATGATACGATCACGACCACGATGGCCCCCTGACTTTTTTTTTACGTTTGCTAATTATGATAAACATCACAGAATGGAATCTTTTAAAAGATAAATCAAATTGCAATGTTGGCATTTGTTGTCTTTGTTGTTCTAAAATTAAGGTCATTACTTTGTCAAAAACTATTTTCATTTGAATCATTAATGGCAGCATAAAATTATTTGAAATCATATCATAACATTAAATCCCTAATGACTGACCAATGGGAGGGAATAAAACATACTTTCGTCCAGCTGATTCAGAGATGTACATATGTAATTACATAGCATTACTTTTCCGTTTTATACTGGAGATACATTTCAATATATCTGTACTGTCACTGCCAGATCCAATAATCCAAGGGGAAGGGTTAGGATCCCATTAACAGGTTCCTGTATTGTCGTTGGAGGGGTGGAACCCCATTTATCTGTTTCTGTATTGTTGTATCGGCAAGGGAGGGTTGGGATCCCATTAACCAGTTTAACAAAGCCACTTTTTTCTGCTTGTCACATGCCATGCTATGACAATCATTTCCAATGCCATATGTTGTGGTCTTTTTTATGTTAAGGTGAGAGGTGGTTGTTCATTTTGTTCATATTGGTAATATTGTTGACCATCACTGTATAAACATTCTTTAGGTGAGACATGATTTTATGTTTTGTTGCTATTTGTGGAATTCTTGACCATTAGGCCGTCCTAAATTAATTCTATGTTTAACATCAAGGTAGGGTACCAAAACCTAGGAGGGAGGGAGGAAAACAAAAAACAAACAAATAAAAGGCTGTTGGCCACTGGTCCCCCGACGCCAAGGTTATATCGTAAGGTTAAATTTTGAAACTACTGTAAACTAGAGGGTCAGGTGTATCACTCATAATTCTGAAAGGGGACCATCCAAGGACCATTTTGAAGTAAAAAAAGGGGAGTAACTCTGGTTAGATTTGTCGAAAAATCATCATTATCGAACTTGACCTAGATATTCATGAGATACAATTACATACCAAACATAGTTTCAATCTGACTTTTTGTTCACAAGTTATAATTTGGAAACCAAAATATTAGCAATTTTGAAGTAAAAAAAGGGGAGTAACTCTG